>CM074304.1:3237500-3442500 GCA_037194245.1 Opsariichthys bidens | reverse complement strand
GTTCTGGCGTACGCATGGTTTCTAAATCTGAAAATTTGGCTTTTATGCGTATGCATGCTTTTAGGATGAAATCTTTGGAAAGTTTTATACACAAGGCAAAGAAGAGTGTGAAAATATTCCCAAGTCAAGATGTGCCGAGCGAAAAGACTCCAGTCCAAACTGACAGTGCTGTAATAAAAATCAAAGGGTGCTTTAACCCTCTGGTACTCTGGAATTATTGACTTCATCGGAATGGTACGAAACTTGGTAAAGGTTTTGGCATTTGCTGTGTGAACGCACACAAAAAAGGTTAAATTATCCTGGGGAAAAAAAAAAATCACTTCACAAAAATGATCGCATTGGAAATGAATGATAAACGAATTCCATCTAGTGGAAACGTGTGGTACTGCGCACAAACAAAATCTTACTGAAAGTTCATTTTTTGAGATATCAACCTCAAACTTGGAAAACAACTTGTTTATATTAATGGCTTTGGTTTTCTCACAGTTTTAGAGGTTTTTGAAAATGTGTAATTCATATAAAAAATTGACAATAGTATTTTTGTGCATTTTTCAAGTTCACTTTTTTTTACACTTTTCACTTCAGCAATTATCTCCCAAGTTGTTTCTTTAAAATGAAGCTAATCTTAAGTCTGTGCTCCAAAGATTTTTGACCGTTTAAGTTAGAAGTCTATGCTATGGATTATATTAACTACTGCGTAAATACAATTTAGTACCATAATGTCATGGTCTGGTTGCCATGAAGGAGGAACGCAGGATCTTAGTGCAGAAGATTAAGTGTTCATTAAACAGAACTCAGAAGAGAAAACACAACGTAGAACTGACCGCTGAACAGAACCAAACACAGGGTACACACACTACAAACAGGGGAGCTCACAAGATAATGAATCACATCTGGGACAAATGAACTCATAATGATTGTAACCATAGAAACAAAGGAGTGGCGGGACACTGAACACAGGAACTGATCAATATACAAACAGAGAGTCCAAACGCGAACTGAAAAGTGATGCATAAAATAAACATACAAAATATTAAATAAGAAACCAACTAAAATATTATCCATCCATTTAATTAAAATAACAAAAAAGTCATAAGTAAGGGATAAGTAAGCATTAGTTCAGGGGGGTGCACACTTATACAATTAGTTATTCCAAGTTTTTTTTATCCTCATCTTCTGAAATGAGTCACTTTGAATAAGTAAATAAAATAATATGACCCAGTGAACAAATACGTCCGAATAAGTGAGTCTTTGTACCTGAAGTCGCAGGCAGTGGTGAGTTCTGCTCCCCCACCCAGCGCTCTTCCCTCCACCAGCGCCATGGAGATGAGCGGCAGCCTGCCTGAAAGAACAGGAGTTTAGCTCCGACACAGGAGGCTGGAGAAATAATGCCGCTTAAAACAAATGGATCTGCAGTTTTGAAAACAGTTGGTCATAGTCTAGACCAGAGCTCCCCAAACTTAAGAGGGGTAATGCCCCCTGAAAAAAATAAATTAAAAAAAAAAAAAAAAAAAAAAAAAAAAAAAATCGCAAAAGCTTCACGACCCCGCCGTTAAAAAATATATACCTACAAATACATTTATTAACAAGTTTGTAAGAATTTCATGTGAATTATGAGAACTAAACATTCTTTACAAATACATTTAATTCCATAACACTAACCTTACGCACTTTCAAAAAAAAATAAAATCTAATTTTAGAACAATTGGAATATTTTAATTCATTTAATATATTGATTTGGACCAGCTACGCCCCCCTGCAATAGCGCTACGGCCCACCGGGGGGCCGCAGCACACAGTTTTAGAAGCACTGATCTAGACACTACGGACCAAAAATGCCCACTTTTTTAGTGCACTACTTGAGGGGACGGCCATTTGAAGTAGAGTACCAAAACCAGTGTAAATTACTGAATGCACTTTTCAATCCAACGCTACAAAACTAATGTACAACCAACGATAAAAGACTAGGGATTGTGCCAAAATTTGGCAGTAAATGCTCATGCAGGTAAGTGGATATATGCTGACTTGGTGCTCACTTGGTCAAAATATGACAAAGGGCTGTGACAAAATGCATAAACATGTATGTTTCAAAAAGAAGGACGGGTGTTTGTTTTCATGGTGTGGCAAAGATCCTCTACTTTCTTCAAATTTTGCTTAAAAAAAAAAAAAAAAAATATATATATATATATATATATACAGGGTATCTGCAGGTTTCTGAGAGCTAGATTTAAGACTTTTTAAGACCTTTTTAATACCATCCAGAATGAAATTTAAGACCAATTTCATAGCAACAAATTTGCGAACAGCAAACAATACCACCAATTACGATACTTAACACACATTGTTTATTGACATACTGAAAGAATGAAAGAACCCCCCAGCGAACATGCAATTTGTTAATGGTTCCGCCTATTTTGTTCTGCGTGACAAATAGACGTAAATTAATTTAACCAAATTAACTGTAAGTTATCCAAAATTAAATCTTCTTTACAGTGTCGGTTCCAATGCATTTTTAAGACCTTTGAAAGGCGGATTTAAGACATTTTAATGCTTATTAAGGCCTTATTTTTACATCATGGAATTTAAGACCTTTTAAGACTTTTTAAGGACCCGCAGATACCCTGATATATATATATATATATATATATATATATATATATATATATATATATATATATATATTTACAATACAGTATTGAGTCCTGGTGTATCGACAGCCCAGACTAACCTGAGGAGTCGTGTTAGAGTGTTCTGCATGAACTCACACATCTTCATGCCATCCTGAAAAACACAACAAACATGAGATCAACAGGAAACAGTGGGTGTTTTGTTTTCCAGATGTTTTAGTAAGCTACAGAACTTGTTCAGTTCAACAGCAAGTTTCCCTGCGCTCTTCCAAAAGTGGGTTTTCCAACTGACGCCATAGACGAACCTTTCAGTGACCAGCTCTTTAAAAAAAACAACAACATTATTTTCTTGGAATGAAGAACTTTTTGATAACATGAACCTTTTTCTACCATAAAAGAACTATTTAGGGAATGGAAAGGTTCCATGGATGTTCTCAATGTCAACTCATTTTAAGAGTGCGAGGTCCACTTATAATGTTAGCAAAGATAGACAATGTTCAATGGGACGTTTTTTAGTTCTGAAAGTTACAATATCTTCTCAGAATACAATTAACTTTTTGATCTCAACAAATTGTGAATTGACAATATGATCTTTAACCGATGATGTGTCTGTAACTCTTCTCACATGTGGGTTTGCTATCGCTCTGACTGCGTTCAGATCAGATCCAGAGCAGAAGGTTCCTGCGGCTCCCTGCACAATGACAGCTTTCCCTTCCGTCCAGGACTCTAGTTCACACACCCGCTGCTCCAGTTCAAGCATCATGCTGCCTGCGACAAATAACGAAATCATTCAAACGGACACATTTTGTTATATAAAGGTCAAATTAAACAATTAGCATTTGCTGCATTTGAGATGTATTTACTGTATATAGAGATTTTATAGTTTAACTATCGTCTCAGATTGTCAGTCTTAAAGTCACCATGAAATCAAAAATTTAGTTGATTATTTTTTTTTTTAATAGAATATTGGATTCGTCCATGCACATCATTATTTTTTACACTCATGCTTCCTTGTCATCTTTAATCAAAATATCTTCTTCTCCCTCTTCTCTGATAATGAGGGTGGTACAACCTGTCACTCACATGAGATGGACCAATAGCAAACCAGAACTATCCAACCATCCAATCAAATCCCCACGAGCCAAAATCAAGCCCCGCCCTACATTTGTTCTCGTTCCAGAATCAGGACGATTTCCATAACTTCCGTTTCATGTCGACTTTAACTGTTCTAACAGAACCAGCCAATTATTCTTAACAATAAAATATAAAACGCTGAGGTCACGCTTCATATTAGGAGTCTTTACTATGTACTTGCATTAAAAAAAATGTAATGTACAATGTACTTATTCAGCTCATATTGTATTGCAAATCTTTTGTGCTGCTATTGAGGTGGATACGAGTAAGGTTAGGGACGGGCAGGGCAGGTTACTTTTAAAACGTATTTCACTACTGATTACAAAATATATGCTTTAAAAAGTCATTTGTAACGTATTTCGTTACATTACTCAAGTTTGGTGACTTAATCTAAATACTTTAGAATACTAATTAATGTGGAACAAACACAAAAAAGGTCATTATTATCTCACAATTCTGACTTTTTCCCTCAGAATTGCGTGATATAAAGTTGCAATTGCGAGTTATAAAGTCAGAATTATGAGATATAAGAATTATGAGATATAATTCTGACTTTTCTCAATATTGAAAGTTTATATCTCATAATTCTGACTTCTCAATATTGCAAGTTTATATCTCATATTTTTGACTTTTCTCAAAATTATGAGTTTAGAGCTCATAATTCTGACTTTTCTCAATATTTTCAGTTTATGAGAAACTAAATACTAAATTCACAATTGCAAGACAAAAAAGTCAGTTTTGCAAGTTTATATCTCCCAATTCCAAATGCGAGGGGGAAAAAATTGTGAGAAAAAGTTGCAGCGACGAGTGAATTATAAAATGACTCACAAAACATGAAAACAGTCGTGGATCATCAGGTCATGACAGGACAGTTACATTTATTTTTTAATAAATTCAGTCATTTTGTCTTGTTCAGGACAGAACTAAATAAAAATAACAACATTTTCATGATCCCTCTTAAAAGTATGAAAATGTTGACGAAACTGAACTCCTCTTTTTCAGACTGTCAGAGTCAGAGAATCACCAATCGCTGTTTAAATGACATTAAAATTCAAAGTAATCACTTTGGTAATCTAAAACACTTTTCAGATGGAACTGTAATCTGATTACCACCTATTTAATGAAATACAGTTACTCAAATTTTGTATTTTAAATACGTAACAAAGTTACTTGTATTTCGTTACTCCCCAACACTGGGTGGTACGGGTAGGTTTAAGCGCGGGAAGGTCAACAGTATTTTTAAATATAAGTACAATATAAAAACGGTTAACATAAAGTGGAATCAATGCTATTATTTGTTAAATAATATTTGACGTATGAAAAATCAAGTTAGCAAGTAAGTATGTTCTGCTATTTTACTCTAAAAGTTTCAACAATAAACTGTCCTCTCAACTAAACTGGCCATAGTAAAAGCATGAGTACCTGAGAAGGCGTTCATGCGCGCAGGATTATTGACAGTGAGCACAGCGACACCGGACTCCTGCTTCTTCTGGAGATCTATGGATCCTCCTGGGAAAGCCTGCAGCTTCTCCCTGATACTCTCAGCAGGTCCATTCGTGTGGCTGCAGCCGGTTCGGTTCTGCTGAAGGAGGCTCCTCACAGCGCTGCGGCTCTGGGTCAACCGCCACCGAGCAGCACCGCACACACTCATTATGATTATGTCGGGTTCAGTTTTTAATGCTTGTGTTCTTCACTGTTTTAAAAGTACTTGACCCGTTTCGAACCTTAGGAGTAACTTTAAAAAAACGGTCCTGAAAGAAACAAAGTAATAATATAAACATTCCGTTTTGATGTAGATACCGCCTACCTAATTGTAAACTTTCAATTAAATTCTGAATAAAATTGCTATATGCACTCGAAGAAAATAACAAAGTAATAGAGGCAGACGAAATACCCACCAGAGATTTCGATGGATTTATCCAAATTCATTTCATAAGCGATGCTGAAATTGTCCAGAGGGGGCGCTGTTCCCCAACACACTGCAGCCCTGTAAACATGGTTCATTGGTGGTATAAAATGTCATTATCTTGGTACTTTGTATTTTGCATGTTAGGTTACAATTTAAAGACCACAGTACTGGTTGGGGAGCTGTATTTTTGCCGTCGGATTCCGTTCCCCCTCCATGTTTTGTACAAAATGAGGTTCTGTTGATATAGTAAAATATGATAGTCCACTAATGTGCCACTGTATTGAATGCATCACAGCTCTTTTTATAGCCTCTAACATTGAATGCCATGACATCGGTCTGTTAAATGTCTGTGAAAATTACAACAGAAAGATGCCAAATGCTGAGCCTTTGATTAACTATTATATATTGATGTACAATATAATAGCGTATTGTTTCAAACTCAGAGTTGCTTTTTGGGCCATTTCTGGTATTTGGTGCCTTTTGGACATAAAAACATTTAAAAAATGAAGCTCAGTTTAAAAAAAAAAACATATAGTCTAATCATGATGTAAAATGTAAATGTAATGTAAAATGATTTTGGTCAAGTTTGGATAAATGTACTAAAGAAAATCAATGAAATGGTAGATTAGAAATGTTTGGAACAAATGAACAACGGTTTAAAATACTTATAAATCGAATTTATGGGCATTTAATGGACAGCTTGGACCCATTTAAAGCATATCAGTTTATAAATTATCATAAAAAATCATTAACATTTTGTTTTCCTATGTATGTAATGCATCATTTTACATTTTTCGTTCTCAGATTTTTGTTGACTTTTTAAACATTATTGATAGGCTATTCCAATAAATATTCACTGTCACTGAATTATTAGTATTTTTTGCATTTTCATGAAATTAATATATATATATATATATATATATATATATATATATATATATATATATATATATCGCCTTGTCTTGTCATTAAAGTTGTGCATATTTTCATTTATTTATGAACTATAAGCATATTGTGCTTTATAGCTACACAGCGTAATTTGACCGAAACTCATCAGCTGACTTTATAGCGCGATTAATGTTCTTATAGATGTCAATGGGACACTAAATATCATTTTGGCTTTAATAAGTATTTCCCAATAAATAGGCAGGAATGATCCCGGTGTCGTCCGTGATTCCTGTTCTTTCTGACAACAGACACTTGAACGCGTCACGATTTCACAAGTGGGAAGTAGAAGATTTCCGATTGCACGTGAGGCAGCATTGACCTTATCTGACCTTTAACCTGATGAGCCAACTTAACGCCATCCTAAATCACAACATCAAAAATATAACACACTTCATTTAGAGGAAAACTCTTAAATTAAATAATTTTGATATATGTATGTATTATTCCAATGACAATAATAATAATAATTTTACTTTTATTGTACAACTGTTTTATTATTTTGGGAAAAATTCACATACACAAGAAAAAATGGTCAGGATCCAAACCAAATTTTATTCATTTTCTTCAGGAGACGACGGACTACTGCACAAGCTTGGAGAACATTATTAATAAAAAAGCAAGGAAGACTTATTTATATTTTTAATGAATGTTCAGTTTTTGTTTAATGACTCAATGGTCTGTACACTCTGGCATGTTTTTTTTTTTTTTTTTTTTGTATATATAATATATAAATTTCTGCATATTGTATACTTGTCTGGTTAATAATAATAATAAAAAAAAACACATTTCAATCGGCAAACAATGGGTCTTCTGGACATTTTTCCACATTTCCGGGTTTCTCCAAAGTGGAACTCGTCATAGTTGGGTTCACTTTTGATGAGGAGACTTCATTAAATATTTTTTTTGTGTTTCCATTTGCACAAATCCACAATTTTGTTTTCATAACTTTCAAAAAGGAAAAAAAATATTTTTACTGTCACTCCCATAGCTGCTGTATTTTAAACAGCAGCGTTAGATTTTTTTTTTTTTGTAATTTGATGCAAATGCAATGTATAGTGATATTATAGTGATATAAATATACATTTAAAATTAAAGTATAAAAAGCCTTGCAGTATTAATGATATTGATGACCGTTAAAATTACAGTCACAGTCAGTGAAAAGGGTCTATTATATATGATGACAATGTAATGAACTGGTTGACAGTATAGGACCTATGTTGTTATTATTAAGGAAAAGACTGCGATGTATTTTTAATGATTTATTAGTTAATATTTATAGGTTATAAGGTTTCAGGTTCCACCGTCGTCGCTGGACAGACTACAGCCGTCCGCGTGCGTATTTTTATCCGGCCCCAAACAGACGCTGGCGAATAGTTGTTCTTCTGAGGAGGCGAGCATAGCAACAGTGAGCTGCTCGAGCGCATGGCTACATTATTATCACTTCATTTTTTTTTTTCTATTTTTAAAAAAAGCTAGTGTTTTGTTTAAAAGGTCGACATTTAGGTCTAACTGGTTAGGCTGTCTGTTCAAATTCTATATACACTGCCCCACCTTTTTTTTTTTTTTATTAGAGTGTAGTAAGTTACTCAACCCAAAAGAGTGCAGGAACAAACACATGGAGCCTTAGATGACAGTCAGATGTCATCACATTTGAGAAGGTTGACAGATGCTTCATCTTCCTGTCTGAGATGCCAATGTGGGGCTCCTGGCGTCCTGTTGGGAAAGATGTTTGAGTGAAGTGGAATGAATGTGGACAAGGATGAGGCGATTTGCGCCTGGGGACGGCGATCTTTGTCCTGGCATGCAGGCTAAGGTTTTCTAACAGGATGCTGCAGCTGCGAAAACATTTTTTCCTGACTTAATTCGGTGAGCGACTGAAGAGAGCAAGGCTGGAGTCTAAATGTCTACACTCTTAGTTGACTACAACAGATTTATTGGATCCAAGGATGTGAGGTACACTGTTTAAAAAATACTGTAAATTTTACGGTATAATACTAGCAGCAGGGTTGCCAGCCAGTTACTGTAAAATTTACAGTAGTGTTCCTGTAATTTAATTTACAGAATTTCCCTGTATTCTCTGATTACAGTAAATAACTGTATTCTTTTAAATTACGAAGGGTCAATTTACAGCGATATTCTGTAAATTTGAGTCAAACCAACACGTGACCCCAGAATGCATTGCAGTTTACAGCAATATGCTGTATTATTAAAAAACAGCCAGCAGCTGTAAAATAATGCTGTAATTTTTACAGTAATTCATTACAGTGTAGAACACAAATTCAGTGTGTAAAATGAACTCAGACATTGTATTCAAAGTGGCAAAATCACGGGAAAAGGTTTAGGAGTAAATCAGTGAATGCATATGCTTGTAGCTATTGCATCTTTAATCAAAAATATTCTTCTGCTTTTATTTACAAATTCATACACTAAAAATTATTATTTATTTTTTTTTCCCGGTCAAAACAACTTCAGTAACTAATGGGTTTCAGATAACATAATATTTTGAGTTTCTGTTGATTAAACTAATCACCTTTATTGCATTAACTCAATTTTTTTTACCTTAAATGAACTCAATTATTAAGGCCACCAGCAGGTAAGCTTAAAAACATTTTTTTTGTTGTTGTTTTTTTTTACAGTGTAGATGTTTTAGAGTTTTGTCTTGCTGTGTTACTTCATGGTATTTCAGAGATAATGGGAAAAGTTAACAGTCAGCGTCAAACAGACGTCGCTCATTCCTCAGGATCAAAATATTTCCAGACAGGAAGACAATTGGTTCAAGCAAGGCTTGCAAGTTTGATGCAACAAAAAAAAAGAACACCTCATTTTTAACTTTGTATATTGCCATGTTGTCTAGGTTATGAATAAAACACATACAGAATGAGTGTCGGAATTTTATTTATTTTATATAAATGCTGAATACACTTGTGATATTAATTAACAAGAAAAAGAACTGCAAAGGCATTGTCTCAATGATATGTCTCAAATCAGAGAAGCACGTAAACCGAGTGTAGAATCCATTAGTTTCTGTAATAACGAGTCGTTTTGGTTAAAGTTGGTAAAGGTATAACAAAGGATTTAATGTGAAACAGACTTTGATATTATCAATCTGACATCAGACCTCTCTCTCATACACACACACTCACACATTCATTTCATGTTTTATGAGGACATTCCATAGGCGTAATGGTTTTTATACCGTACAAACTGTATATTCTGTCCCCCTACACTACCTCTACCCCTAAACCTACCCATCACACAAAATATTCTGCTATTTTAGATTTTCAAAAAAGATCATTCTATATGATTTATAAGCTTGTTTCCTCATGGGGACCAACAATAATGTCCCCACAAGATTTACTAGTATTACTATACTTGTGGGGACATTTGGTCCCCATAACGTAGGGAACACACACACACACACACACGCGCGAGGCCACACGTAAAGCAGGTGTATACCTTGACAGCTATAAAAATAACGATGACAGTTTGGTTACTGAAAACAGAAAAGAATTTTTGCACTTTTAAGTCACACTGGTAAAAATGAAATGTACACAAAATAATGAAAAAGGCAGTTTGATCTCATGGTAACAGAAATGTACAAAACAAAATCATTTGAACGGTCACAGTGTTTATTTACACAGGCAACATTTACAGCTTTAAAGGCATCGGACTGTCTCTAACGGTGGTTTAGATCACGGTCTCTGTGTGATAGGTGGAGTAGGCGAGTGTTTGTCGCTGGGTGAAGACTGTGGGTGGGGGTGAGGGAGACGATGCAGACGAGACGGACGAGCGGCTAGCCCAGCGAGAGGGCAAACGTCTCTTTGCAGGACACACAGGTCGTGAAAAGCTCTTCTTGATAGTTACAGAGGACTCTTTGCCTTGCTGTTGAGACAAATATTTTTTTATGAAATATCATTGGATTCAAATATTCCTGTCAACAGCACAGTAACCTACGCTTTCATGTACAGAACGTTTGTGAATGAATCTCACGAGATCAGAGGAGCCCAGGTCATGTTTCTCTGCAAAATCCAAGAATAAATTATGCTGGCTTTGCCTAAATTACAAGGAGCCCCTTATTCTCATTAATGTAATTATGCAGTCTATCATATATGGAAGGTATATGTTATTTAAAATGTGAAGTATACTAATAAAGTACAACTGATTTGAATAAAAATGATTTTTATGCAGAACATAATTTCTTGTCATTTGTTTCGCATTTAAAGGAAACGGCTGAACTTTTGTTTCCTGCATATGCTCTCTATTTTGCAACTAACTGAAAATAAAAGAACTGATTAAATCTCTCTGATGCTTTCCGAGTCATCTGACAATCATTCCCAGCAATTCCGTTGTGCAATTTACAAAAGCGGTCCATGCAGCTTCACTAGGAATCCTGGCCATGGTACATGTTCCTGTAATTACAGCACATACCTTGGCCTCCTATAAAAACAGTTAATTGAGGTTGTCTAAAGAGCTGCACATGAAAGATGTAAATTTAACTTGGTGCCACTAATTCTTTTCACTTTGAAAGAAATGCACGATTTCAACAATAAGAAGCTTCTGGGTTCTCGCTTTGAGCAATCTGCCAATATTTTCTGACAGAAATTCAACTTAAGGAATTTTAATTGTGGTTTTGTGGGAATGAGGTATTTTAACAATACATTCTAAATATTTCCAGACATGACAAAAGACTTTCAGTTGTAGATTCAGAGGGAATTTTTATAATCTTTCTAAGCAATGTCTAATATATCCTGTTATTTATTGATTAGAACATGATTTACTGCGTATCGCTGTACAGCACCCGAAAGAAACCACATTTTAACCTAAGTTTACATGTCAGAAATAAAATGTTTTATTTAATACAAATTTGTGCTTAGTATTTTTTTTATACTGCAACTACCTTTTTTTTTGTTTACCTGTATGCCACAGCTGAAATTACTTTTAACCGTGTCTATATGGACAGTACAACACAGGCTTTCAGACCTTTTAGCAAATGCATTTGAATGTGGAACTTTTCTCCTTGAAAAACTACTACTCAAAGGATTAGTTCACTTCAGAATTCATCCAATAAGTTTAAGTCTATCTTTCTTCAGTCAAAAAGAAATGAAGGTTTTTGAGGAAAACATTCCAGGATTTTTCTCCATATAGTGGACTTCACTGGGGTTCAACGGGTCCAAATGTCAGTTTCAGTGCAGCTTCAAGGGCTCTACAAGATCCCAGACGAGGAATACCGAGTCTTATCGAGCGAAAAGATTAGTCATTTTTCTAAAAAATAAAATAAAAAGTAAACTTTCAACTACAAATGCTCATCTCGCACTAGCTCTGCGATGTGCCACGCATTACGTAACTACGTTGAAAAAACCGAGCCAGCTTTTACAAAGCAAATGTGTAAAGACCAAGTCAAACACCCTTTACAAAAAAAAGAGGGTAAAATAACGATGTCGGGCGATTTTGAAGTTAAAGGAGAAAATTAGTAGTTTTTTGTGATTACGTAATGCATGGCGGATTGCAGAGCAGTGCAAGACGAGCGTTTGTGGTTAAAAAGTGTATATTTTTTTAGAAAATGACTGATCATTTTGCTAGATAAGACTCTTATTCCTCGTCTGGGATCTTGTAGAGCCTTTGAAGCTGCACTGAAACTGACATTTGGACCTGTTGAACCCCAGTGAAGTCCACTATATGGAGAAAAATCCTGGAATGTTTTCTTTTCGACTGAAGACAGAAAGACATAAACATCTTGTATGACATGGGGGTGAGTAAATTACCAGGAAACTGTAATTCTGAAGTGAACTAATCCTTTAATACACTACAGTCATCTACACCTGCACCTCATACACTTCTCCTGCTGAGTTATTTAGCATGTATTTGAATGTGTGGAGCTCGGGTGAGAGTGTGTGCTTTTGTGGTTTGAATGGTGTGTGTCCATGTGTGGGAGTGTGTGCAGTACTGACCTGCACTGATACATGTGTCTCTTTGTGGGCTATGACCTGGTGGTGCGGTGTGTGTGTTAGTCTCTGACTGGATGTGGGCTCATGTCTCATTTCCAACATTTCCAAGAGGTCCATGAGGTCTTCCTCCTTCCCTGGACTGGGCTGTGACTGCTTCTGCTCCCGAGATCTCTCCAAATCCTCGTAACTTTTGAGAATCCTCTCAACAGCTCCATAGTTGGACCTAGACTCCAACGGACGAGGATAGGCTGCTAGTGTAGAGGGCTTCCATGGATTTTCATCTAAAATCCGAGATCTGGTGCTACTAAACATGTCTTTTTTTGCCTGTTTGGATTTTTTGACTGCTAGTTGTTGATCTGTACCAACATCCACAGCTTTGCTGCACCTTTCCATCTGGATTTGCAGCTGTGGCGGACTTACACTAATTTCAAAGCCTTTTTCTCCAAGACTTGGGGCAACTGAAGGCTGGAACGGTTTAACTTCAACATCTTCTTGTAGAATATGTTCCTGCTGTGGAGATGAAGACTTGGAGAAAAGTTCCTTAGATTCTTTCCTTTTTCCCTCCTCCTTTGGGCACTGTGGCACAAGATCCGAGAGCACAACCTTTAGATTGTCTTCAACAGACATTGATGGGCTCTCTGTAAATGTGTCCTTTGATATGATCTCTGGTGGACTTGGAGAATAATCAGTAGAAATGTCCTCATCACACCGAAGACCCATTCCTGCCTGGAAGAGCGTACGGTTGAACTCAGCAGTTTTCTGCTCAAGTCTCTCATTTCTGGAAGTAGCTGTAACGCTGGGATATGGCGAAATAAAGTCTATTGATGTAACAGAATCTGTAGGCATGTTCCTGGGATGAGATGCACTCTTGAGATCGTTTTTGCTCTCGGCATCTATTTGGATTGGACTGCAATCTGTGGCCGCAGCAGCGATGTCAATGTTGGAGAGGCATCTCTTAACAGGTACGTATCTGGATGACTTGTTGCTCCCAAATCTACTTCCATCACAGGACCAGCGGCTCTGGCAGCAACTGATATTGCAATTGGAATCAACAGGCACGCTACAAGCTATATTCCCAGAGTCGCTCAGAATTTTCCCCTCGTTTTCTTGAAGCATCGCCTCAAATTTTCGTACAATGGCGGGGCTGGTGTACTTTCTGTTCAGATGGGTTCCTGGCTGTTGGCACGATTGCTCTGCACCACCGGACTCTAATTCTGATGCTGAAGTACTGCTAAGGTACCAAGATGTACTACGGGTTGGTATGGGCGGGGCTTTTTGTCTTATGCTATCTGGTGGCTTAGCATCACTTTGCTGTGATTCCATGTTACAACTTTCCCAGTTCATCCAGTATTGCTCATCGAGGTTTTTGAGGTCTTCACTCATGTTTTTCAAATACAAAACGGTGTCCTCCATTTCCAGATTATCCTTTACCTTCTCCACTGACTCAGCCTCTCTCGGAAAGAACATCGACTCACTGCGGCTTCTAAGAAGGGAAACCAAACAAAGTGAGATCATTATGAAGGAAAGATCTGATTCATTTGCGATGCATGCAGCACCTGTGCGCCATGAGGTTTACCTCTTAATATCAGGCCGCTTCCTCGTTTCATCCTGGTAGCTACAGAGTTCTTCACTCACACGGGCAATTTCCTTAAGTGCCTACAAGATGTTGATGAATTAGAGCAAACCTTATACCTCAGATCACACAATATAACATACCTCTAGCCCTACATAGCAGCATCCTAACATGGAATACAATGAAATACAAGTAAATGTACAATTTGCAGCTCCCTATGTTTTGTGTTTCTATTAAGGAATAGTTCAGGAGGATTTGCATGAATGTAAAGCAATACAATAATTGCGATTAGATTGAGATGAATGTTATGTCTCACCGCATTAAGAGCAGTATTATTTTTCTTTTTGTCACTTCCACAGGTTATTTCCATGCTCTGAAATCTTTTAAAAGGGTTAAGGAGGACATCTTGCCCAGTGAAGTAGGTCTTGTTCCCCATTTTCATTTTCAAGCAGCTTTCCAGGATTTCTTCCAGCTCTGCAGTGTCTATAGGGTGTTGTTCATCAGTACCTCGCTGATTTAATAGATTGCTTTGCTCGCTCTTGCACTGGTCACTGGATTCACTGGTGATGTGACTGAGTTGACTTGTCTGAGAGTCGATGCTGGCATTGCTTTGCTGGGTTGGAGGCTCCGAATATTCGATGCTCTGGGCGTCTGAGGGATAGGTTATTTCACTTGACAAAGTGCTGGCAGAACATGAGCTGAGCCTTAGTGCATTTTGTTCATCAGTAATGGGTCTGAGAGAACCTCCTGTACGGTGAGTCTTCACTTCATTGTACAACTGGAAAAGACAAAACAATAGTGAGTGAAGTCCCTTGTTCATCCTCTAATACCCAGACACTTGCCAGTTTAAATCTATTGTGCCAGAACTCCACAAGAAGCTCAGCCATGCCCTTTCCTCTACATTTAACCACCCACCCACCCACCATTCCACAGCATATCACTAGAGAAGGGGTCTCCAATCCTGCTCCTGGAGGGCTAAAATTCTTCAGAGTTTAGCTTCACCCAGCTCCAACACACTTGCCTGGAAGTTTCTAGTGAGTCTGAAGACCTTGATTAGCTAGTACAGGCGTGTTTAATCTTGGTTAGAGCTAAACTCTGGCCCTCCAGGAGCAGGTTTGGACACTCCTGCATGGTGCTCACAACGCCAAGATTGTGGGTTTGATTCCCAAAGAATGCATTAACTGTAGAAATGTAAATCTTGAAATATGGTCCTTTGGATAAAAGTGTCTGCCAAATGCATATGTAACCACATATCAAAAATCCAAGGCTAGAGCAGGATCCCTCAAATGCAGTCCTGGAGGGCCATTGCCCAGCAGAGTTCAGTTCCAGCTTTAATCAAAGACACCTGAGCAAGCAAAAGCCACGTTTCCACCATAGGAACTTTCACCAGGAACTAGGGACCAGGGTCTAAATGAAGTTCCAGGTAAAAATTTCCCCCTCAGAAAGTTCCTGCTCACGACGTAGTACTAAGTTCAGGAACTTTTGGGGGTGGGATTTGGGTGCTGAATATGCTAATTGGTTCAGTTCATGCAGCATTTTGATTGGTTGACTCCACACAGCATTTTACTCCAACCACCAAGCCTGTTGTGCTGCGTGCAGTAAGAGTTGCTTACTGTTTGAATCAACAATGGAGTTTAAAACATAAGACCTCAATGACGCACAGGCTTTATTAAGCTTTTATGCAGAGGATGGAATCCAGCGAGAACTGGAAAGTCACTTTGGCCTGAGATGGAAATGCAGACAACAAGAGGTCTGGGGGGGGAAATGTTCCTGCACACATTGTTCCTTGCAATTTTGATGGAAACACAGCTTAATAAAGGTCTTTAGAGTGACTTTAAAATAACACGTAGATGGTTTGATCAGTGTTTGAGATAAACTTGGTCCAGAGCATAGAAGTGTGGTCAGGCTGTATGGGATAACACATTGACGGACCAATGGAAAGTTCCATTATTGAACCTAAGACATGCTGCTAGAGCACAGAACACTTGCAACACCTAGGCCGTGGGTTCGATTCCAAAGGAATGCTTACGCTGATAAGACGCATAGCTTGAATGCACTTTGGATGAAGCATCTGCCAAATGCATTGATGTTTGCACATGCACTACCACTAGTTTGGAGCTCTAAGCTTCTGTCTGATGAATGCCTGTCACCACTGAGCTAAACTTCTTTTGGCAGTCACTTGAAATTCCAAGGTTTATATAATATGACTTCATCGCTTCCAATTTTAGGTGTTACCATTATCCTTACTGGCAGAGCTTTCATTTAGCATGGAAGTAAACAGGAGCACTAAGGGAATCAGTTCATTTGAAACTAGATATCGTTCGAGATGTGGGGAGTGGTGCAGACTCACCTCCTCAATCTTCCGCTGCATATCCAAGAGCTGGTTCTCCCACTCCTTCCTCTCGGTCTCAAAGCGTTCCAGCAGCTCAGATTTTTCCTTCACCCAGCCCTTCTCACTGCTCTCCAGCCTGCAGCGGAGGTCCATCGCTGCACTGTGAGTGTCTGCCAGCAGCCTCTTTTGTTCTGCTCTTTCCCGTTTCAGAGTGTCCCCTAGTTCTTCACTCCTCACAGTCTCCACCAATGCGCTACATCCCCGGGTTTCTAGCTGAGAGGGGAAGAGAGGCAGGGATTTGCTGACCACCAAAGAGGAAATGGGTGTATGGGACAGTTGTACAAAGAAAATAAAACATTTGAACAGGAAGTAACATGAAGAGAGAACCCTGATGCCAACAGGATGAAATGGACCTTGTGTCCTGACCAAGACCTTGGATGCCCAGCCTAAGTCTCCAGACAAAAACAGCTCAGACTAGTGCCGAGAGTTTTGTATGTAATGGAGAGGCCAGATTGGTATGCTGACCCCCCGATGATCCTGGAGATAACTCACGAGACAGCAAGCACTAAAACCATATTTATCACAGAGCTTGATTGAACTCTGCAGCTGATGGAAGCTATTGATGTCATTGAGAGCTATAGTCTACATGAGTTATAACAGATTTCTGTTTCAAACAAATGCTGTTCATTAGTTTCCACAAAAAATTAAGCAGCAACCGTGGTGAGCATAAGAGACTTGTAAAGAACATCTATAATCCCAAACTATAGTCTTCTGAACATATGATGATGCCACTATTCCGCTTTGCCCGACAAAAACTGACTAGTAGATCATGTGAAATCACCTCAGACAACAGGGTTGGGGAGTAACTTTGTTACGTATTTAAAATACAAAATTTGAGTAACTGTATTTCATTAAATGGGTGGTAATCAGATTACAGTTCCATCTGAAAAGTGTTTTAGATTACCAAAGTGATTACTTTGAGTTTTAATGTCATTTAAACAGCGATTGGTGATTCTCTGACTCTGACCGTCTGAAAAAGACGAGTTCAGTTTCATCATAAGTTTTAATACTTTTAAGAGGATCATAAAAATGTTGTTATTTTTATTTAGTTCTGTCCTGAACAAGACAAAATGACTGAATTTATAAAAAAAATTGCCCAACTGTCAACTGAACTGTCCTGTCATGACCTGATGATCCACGACTGTTTTCATGTTTTGTGAGTCATTGTATAATTCACTCGTCACTGCAACTTTTGCTCACAATTAGTTTTTTCCCTCACAATTGTGAGTTTGCATTTCACAATTCTGACTTCTTTTTCTCAGAATTGCGAGATTTAAACTCACAATTGTAAGTTATAAAGTCAGAATTGGGAGATATAAACTTGCAGTATTGACTTTTTTTTCTTGCAATTGTGAATTTAGTATGTGAGTTTATATCTCAAATTCTGATTTTTCTCAATATTGGCAGTTTATATCTCATAATTCGCAATTGCAAAAGTCAGAATTGTGAGATAAAAACTCGCAATGACCTTTTTTGTGTTTGTTTCACACTTATTAGTATTCCAAAGTATTCTAAAGTATTTAGATTGAGTTACTAAACTTGAGTAATGTGACGAAATACGTTACAAATGACTTTTTAAAGCGTGTATTTTGTAATCTGTAGTGAAATACATTTCAAAAGTAACCCACCCAGCCCTATTGGACAATTAACAGAACCAACACCTCCCCAATAGGTCAGTGCATTATCAATGAATATTAAAGGGTCATGAATTGAGAAATCAAATTTTCAGGAACTCAAAACTTCCTCATTAGTCCAAAAATAGCTTCTATCGAATCCAGGCTCAGAAAACAACTTGTTTGAAGTTTTCTCACATTATAAGTGCAATGAAATCACACAGGAAGAGAAGAGAAATACAGGTTCACTGGACTAAAAATAACATTACCTTCCAAAGGATCCAAATGTTAAGAAAGTGCTCATTTATTTTCAACTATGTGAAAGTCTCAGTACAACATAATTTGTACATTTCACTGTGGAGTTTTTTTGGTAAATCCGTCGCATTTCGGAGCGGAGGTTTTGCAAACAGTCTTTTACAGTAAGATATGGATCCGACAGCAGTGCCACAACCTGTTATAACCATGAAATAACCATGTTATTTCTAATGCCTGATCTGAGATCAGTGATTTCTGATATGTAATGATTCATGTACAGTCAGACGTTCTTTGTCTCAAAATTGCTTATTCCCGTTTTTCCGTCAGTAATCACATTGTTTCTCTTAGTAGCATGAAAAAAAATTCTGTTATTTAAATTGTGATTAAATTATATGCCGAAAGCAGAGTTTATCAGCGACTCCTGTTATAATCAATGAGACTGTAATGTACACTACACAATGAATCTCTTATGTACATCGTGTTTGCACTCTTAGTTATGATGAAAGCATTCATGAGAGTGCAGAAATCGAATTGCAATGACGAAATCACCCCAATCCTGTGCTGTCATGCTCATCACTGCAACCTTTCATGCCACGACCTAAATTTGAGGCTATAATCAACACCTTTCACGATAGTTTCATCTCTACAGCTGTAGTAGCAAAAACATAGTAAAAGAGAACTCCACATTTAAAACTTATTTTATATGCAAAGATGTCAGCCAATCACAACAGTGGGCGTTTAAGTCTCACAGCAGACACGCCCCTTCCGACAGAGCGTTCAAATCAGAGGGCTAAAATCAGCGTAGAAAATGGCCTTTTATTTCATAATTATGACAATTTTTCATGTAAAAAATCATACTAACATTATACGTGCACCTCAGGAATCATTATAAAATTAAAAAATGCAGTTCATGACCCCTTTAAATTCTTGAACAACTCAGCTGTGAAGTTAAGTCTTGATTGGACTAAACCTGCATGCTCCACCATCTGGGCAACCGCAAAGACAAAAATAGGTGAATCTTATTTATGGTTCATATAGCAACGAACCAGAGCAAAGCACTGTACAAACACTACTAAAATGTTCTGGCACACTGTCATTAAACCTATGCGTTCTCCTGGGTGCACCAGCAGCATGTGTTTACAAGCAGAGGGCATGTGAAACACCGACGTGCCATGTAACCAGAGTTGAGAGTGCTAGTTTTAAGAATAAAATATGATTACTGTAGTTGCAGTGCACTCTGTGTAACAATGTCACAAAAACAGCTCTCTATTAATAGACAGCAAGACCAATCCTTTAGCATCTCACATTCCTGAGGGTGGGGCCCTGGAGCAACTCATCTCTGTTTTAAAGATCAAAAATATGCTCAGAAATATGCTGGCAAATACCCTGCTGTGAAAGCCTAGCGGTAAACCTAAGAAATCCACTGGGACAAAAGTATGTGCTGTGGTAGGATGTGGACTGCAAAAAAAAAAAAAAAACTTTATACAGTTCAGTCCGACCTCTCCCTGAATTCTGTTCTCTGCACCAAGCAAAACTTTGGGTGGATTGATGTGGCTAAACCCAAATCGTTTTCTGAATTTAAACAAGTGCAGTTGCGGTCATGTGCGGCACATGAGTTCATAGTTTCACATTGTAAAACATCAAATCATCAATACAAGATACTAGTACACCGTTATTAGGTTATGCGTCGGTATATTTTTGCAGCACAGCTGTGTATGGAGTCTAGCTTATGTCCGTTACAGGATACGCCTTCCAGATCTCCTCTCCTCTTCATCGCAACAATACCTCCAGTATTAGGAGTCCCCAGACAGGATTGAAATCTTCTCTCACAATGGACGGTAAATACAAGACGATCTGGGCAGTGTCTTTCTAAGAATGTCATGAACAGAAACGAAAGCGTTCCATACGAGAGGGAAAACGCACTAAGGTGGATGTGCTATTTTTAGTTTGGTAACATTGTTTCCACATTAGTTTGCGTTGCATATTACTCTTACATTTGCGATTGTGACATGCCGAATTTCTTTTTCATTCATTGATGAAATATACGATCTAATACCTTCTGTGGCCGCTTGCACACAAAGCCGCTGTTGACAGGATATATTTGCACTTGATAGTGTTTGTGTTACATAAAGCCTATGCAATCTCTGAGCTATGCTCATTGACAACCATTAGAAAACCAACTAATTATTAAAAACTAAAAATAACTAATTCATTTTTTTTCTAATGCAAAACTTTTCATACACTGTAAAAAGTGGTAATTGTTTCCTTTAAGAGCTATTTCTACCTGATTTAATGACTTTTTGGGGGTAGGTTCGTTCTGTTGTGTTAAATAACATGTTTGCATTAAAACCAGTTAATTTAGTGGTTACTGTTTTGTTTCTGTGTAGAAGCCGTCACATTTTGCATTTGCTGTTATTTTTAATTCTGCTGGCCAAAACAACTTGGTTTGATATTTTTGCGTTTTCCATTTTTACTGAATTTCTTTGTGCTTCACAATTGTTCATAATTTGGTTGAAAAAGCAATTAAATATTGTACACTCTAAAAAAAAAAATGCTGCTGCCAATTTGGGTTAAATAAGGACAAACCCAGTGACTGGGTTATATGTTCGACCCAACCTACTGGGTAGTTTTATTTAACTCAACTATTGTTTAAAAAGTACTATATTTATAGCCTAAATAGGTTGGAAATTCATATTTTTAATATGTTTAATAAACGTACATTTATTAATAAGTTTAATATATATATATATATATAATAACAATTAAATAATAAACATTTATTTTAATAAATGCTCACCTTTTGATTATTACTGTTGCCTCTAGTAATTATGTGTCTGATTTTTAATCAACAGTTAGAGTTAAACAGAACCACCCAGCAGGTTGGGCAAAAATTTAACTGGGTCAAAACAACCTAATAGCTGAATTCAAAACGCAATTTGAAAGTTTCTATTTCATATCCCCAATTCGTCTCAAATCAATATCAATAAAAATTTTTTTTAAAAAAAAGCTCGCTTTGTGACAACATGCCCCGCTATAGTCTGTGTTCAATTACTTATCTTGAAATTAGCGGCTTTAACACTTTCGGTTCGTGTCTATTTCAAACAATACACCCACCTTAGAAATAGATTCACAGAAACAGATGATTTTATAATAATGTAAGCCTATGTTTCTCACCTGAGTTATGCGCCTTTTCAGCTCTGATCGCTCCAGTTCCCACGCGCATCGATCCTGAATGTACTGCAGTTCCAGCTCGCCCCGTTTACTTTCCTCACGCTTCACCCCCGACTGCACCTCCTCTAAAACACACTTGAGATCCAACAGTATCCTTCTGTTCTCTCCGCCCTGCAAACACAAGGCAGAATAATAAGAGAAATGCGCTCCGCTGGTTGGTCAAAACCACTGGTGTCGCGTGCTTGCGTTTGTACTTGAATATCTGCAACTTGTCTCAAAAGCGTTTCCTTCTCCACTCTCCACTCCTCTTTTTCGTGATCGTAGCGCTTTTTTAAGTCCTCGAATTTCTTTTTTAAAGGCGAGAATGTGGACTTTGTAGCTCCTGGCTCGGAGTTTGTCCGCGGGTCGCATCGGATCCAGGTGGAAGCTGCTCCAGAAGGTTGCTCGGGAACGATCGGACCCGGGCGGGACTCTGCACCTTCTTACCGGGCCTCTCTGGACGCGAGCACGGGACGAACTCCCAGCCTTGCGCCTTGCTCACATACCCGCTCGATCCATTTCCAAACGCATTCCACATCTTTCACAAGTCACAGCCAAACACAAATAACTCTCTCTCTCTCTTTTTTTTTTAACTATTTACAGTTACAGTCTCCCATAAAGAAAAAAAGCCACTCAATTTATTATCCGAAACCACCAGCCATTTCTGCCATCCCCTCCGCAGCCCGGGCTGCGCTCTCTGCGCCGGGCGCATTTGTCCCTTCCATGTCAATAAGGGCGACGAGGTCAGCCTGCCATTCTCTGGAGGCGCCGACTTCACACTGAAAATAGTATAGTATCCTCAGAACTACTGTACATCCCTCAGGTTATAAATTCTCAGTCTACTTTAACTAAGATAGTGAACTGCATATGAAGTTATCTATAGCTTACTCTGCTGCAGACTGAAAATGACACCAACAGACTCCGAGTCAAGAGCCTAAAATACTCTGAGCTCACTAATGTAAGAGTTCACATGTATTTTTACCTCTGTAACCATGTTGTTGAGCGCCGGTCATTCAGCGTCCAACTTTAAAGTCACCATTAAATCATGAATGACAATTCTTATTTGTTTATGGAATACTGCAGGATTGTAAATGATTTATCCGTGCACGTAATCTTTGATCAAAATAACTTGCGCATCTCCTCTGTGGCGCGGGGCAACCTGTCGACCAACAGCCAACCGCAACAATCCCATCAATTCCCCATGGATAAAATCAAGACCTGCCCAAAAAATGTTCTTGAACGCCGCAATAGGCAAACAAAGACTGTTTCATGCCGAAAATGATAACCACGAGAATCAAAAAACAACACCTCAACAGAAACAGTACGAATGTTCATTTTTAAGGTTCACAATGATATTCACTGTTAACCATTAAAAATAGATAGCCTATATATCACACACTCTTTATTTTTAAAAGCTTTTTAGATCCTTTAGATTTTAGATGCAAAAAGAGTTTCACGGTTCTTTAGAAAATGCACTGGAGCGTCAAAATAGCACTGTAAGGAATTACTGTAAAAATTACAGCATTATTTTACAGCCGCTGGCTGTTTTTTAATAATACAGCATGTTGCTGTAAACTGCAATGCATTCTGGGGCCACGTGTTGGTTTGACTCAAATTTACAGAATATTGCTGTAAATTGACCCTTCGTAATTTAAAAAAAAAAAATACAGTTGTTTACTGTAATCAGAGAATACAGGGAAATTCTGTAAATTAAATTACAGTAACACTACTGTAAAATGTACAGTAACTGGCTGGCAACCCTGCTGCCAGTATTATACTGTAAAATTTACAGTCATTTTTTAACAGTGAGGACTTCACTTTGTCATCTATTAGAAGATGAAACTTAAGGGTTAGTTTACCCAAAAATATAATAATAACTCTCCCTCATGTCGTTCTACACCCATAAGAACACAAATGAAGATATTTTTGATGACATCCGATGGTTCGGTGAATCTCTTTTGACAGCAAGATAATGAACACTTTCAGATGAACAGAAAGACACTAAAACATATTTAAAACAGTTCATGCGAGTACAGTGGTTCAACATTAATATTATAAAGCGACGAGAATACTTTTTGTGCCAAAAAAACAAAATAACGACTTTTCAACAATATCTAGTGATGGACGATTTCAAAACACTGATTCATGAAGCTTTACGAATCTTTTGTTTCGAATCAGTGGTTCGGAGCGCCAAAGTCACGTGATTTCAGTAAACGAGGCTTCGTTACGTCATACGTGATTCAAAATTTCAATAGTTCACGTGACTTTTGACTTTGGAACCACTGATTCCAAACAAAAGATTCGTAAAGCTTCATGAAGCAGTGTTTTGAAATCAGCCATCATTAGATATTTTTTGAAAAATCATTTTGTTTTTTTGGCGCACAAAAAGTATTCTCGTCGCTTTGTAATATTAATGTTGAACCACTGTAGTCACATGAACTGTTTTAAATATGTTTTAGTGTCTTTCTGGACATTGAAAGTGTTCATTGTATTTTTTGTTGAATTGATGACTCACTATTTTATCAAAAATATCTTAATTTGTGTTCCGAAGATACACAAAGATAGAAGATCCGAAGATAGAACGACATGAGAGTGAGTAATTAATGACAGAAATGTCATTTTTGGGTGAATTAACCCTTTGGAAACAGGACACTTATCACATATAATGTAACATCAAGAACTTTTTTTAATCTCCAAAGAACCAAAAAAAGATGAAATGATTCTCGATGAGAATATACATGCTGCCAATAAGGACTGACCAATCTTTATTTATACTAATGTACGATGCTCAGACGTTTTAACATGTTTCAACGGTCCACAAAATGAAAGCTTTCATATTCTGTATAAATATTCAGCAAATCAGGACATATCATTGAAACTATATTAAATGTAATAAGTTAATAAAATACATTAAAAATACTCACCAAATAAACCGACTATACATCGCTGATTGTGTTTGGTTGAGTGACTGTTGTCTGTGGCTGAAATGATCGTCGCTTCCTGTACCGTGTGTAACTTTAATGACATGTCCAAAATCAATATGATAAACTAAGAAAACACAACAAAAAGAAAAAGGTAGAAAGTAACAAAACTGTACAATAAATAAAAGAAATGAAGTTTATAGAACAAAGAAAAGAGTGAAAAGAAAGACTAGCTTGAAAATAGTGGCATACGATAAAGATGAGAATAAGACAAGAATGAGAATAAGCAAAATAATAGGTTGAAACATCTGGGTTGATGTCAAAATGGAAGAGGAAATATAAGAAAGAGACGAACAGTGAGTCTAAAGTAAGGCAGAAAAGTGCAATATTCATCACATAGGATCAAGATTATTAAGGAAAAAAGCTGAATATCACAACCATTCAACAAACCATTTTCTATTTAAGAAATGAGTGGAATAGTTCACAATTTGTCATTATTTACTCATCATTGTGCCAAACCCATATGCTGTTATTGTATTTATGTATGCATTTATTTATTTAAAATTTAAAGAAACTTAATGCCATTTTTTTTACTCAACGCCTTGTGTGACAAACACACCAAAATTGAAATCATTATTCTCTAAAAATCCTGCTATCCACCATAGCTGTCACATCATCAGTAACATCTTCTAAACATCATTTGTCTTATGAAAAAATGTCATTGATGTCAAAACTGGTGCTATATTCGTTTTGAGATCAATGGCAGAATGAGAAATTTTATCGTTGAATTTAAACAATATAAAATATAGTATGTTCATCACGCAAAACTTCATGAATAGCAAAACTTCTTTATGAATATAAGTCATGTGGACAAATCTAATTGTGCTTTATGGTGTCCTTTTTAGAGCTTGACAGATGAAATTACAATAAACTTATTGTATAATTCTTCAAAATGGCATACAGGATCAGAATGACATCAGGATGATTAAATAATGATTGAATGTTCATTTCGATTAGACTTTTCCTTTAAAGTGCCCCGTTATGCAATTTTAAAGGTTCCTAATTTTGTTTTAGAGGTTTCCTTAAATAGGCTTACAAGCATCTAAGTTCAAAAAACACATTAATTTTCTCATAATTTTCATTACAGCATCACCTCTTTTCTCAGCCCCTCCTTTCTGAGAGCAGACTCTGCTCTGATTGGTCAGACGACCCATTCTGTTGTGATTGGTTACATCACGTGGCGGAAACCAAACGTCCATTACTATATCCTAATTTCAGCTCTGCGGCTTCCTTAGTACTTGATATACAGTGATATGAACAGTACCGACAGTGGTGTCGGTTTTACCATATCAATTCCAGGCCTCGACTACAACTACACTGTACAAAGTAGACGTTATTCATGGACGGCCAATGAAGACCATTGGTGTGAGGGTTCTGTCACTTCAGTCTGGTTTATTCTTGGTTGGTGACAGAGCCCTGACACTCCTACTGTCTCGTCATTGTGAGCGTGTGGTTCACTCGGCCGTACTCTCCCGTCGACGTAAGTTGTTTTGTATGCGGAGCGAGGTGGTAGTCTTCGGTCTAGTTCGGGGTCGGGGTTTGGGCGTTCTTGCTCCGTGTGTTTGTCTTCTGTTGTGAGTGAGCATTCTCGTGCACACTGGTTTTGTTTTGTGAGTGTGCAGTTTCGAGTTCTCTCAGGCTGTTAGCTTTTCTGTCAAGGATAGGTGAAGGGATTAAGGACTCAAAAAGCAGAACTCCAGCAAGAGTGCCCGCTCATATAGTCTTCACCCTTCCTCCTCCAGACAGTGAAACCTCTAACCACCTCTCGCCAAAGAAGGAGAAACAAGTTCACCTCTAGCCAGTTCACAAGTTCGCTCTTATGTAACGGAGGCCAGCGAGTAGTTGCTGTGTGAGTAAACCTCACTCTTCTGACCTCGAGAGATACTCCCATGCCGGAAGACCAGTGTTCAAGGCCCGCTCAGAGCGGGTCGAGTAGCACCTGGGTAGAGGGGTTACATTGGTGCCGTGACCCGGATGGGAGTGAGGTTTAGGGGGGTGAGTGTAACAGAGGCCAGTTAGTAGTTGCTGTGTGAGTAAACCTCACTCCTCTGACCTCGAGAGATACTCCCATGCCGGAAGACCAGGGGTTTGAGGCCCGCTCAGAGCGGGTCGAGTAGGACCCGGGTAGAGGGGTTACATTGGTGCCATGACCCGGATGGGAGGTTTAGGGGGGTGAGTGTAACAGAGGCCAGCTAGTAGTTGCTGTGCCAGCTAGTAGTAAACCTCCCTCTTCTGACCTCGAGAGATACTCTAGCGACAGATGCTAGAGGTTGCAGCCTTTAGCCTCCTTGTTAGAGCATCCAACTCCCATGCCAGAAGACCCAGGTTCAAGGCCCGCTCAGAGTGGGTCGAGTAGGATCCAGGTAGAGGGGTTACACTTACATATAATTAAATTTTATGCATATTTGGCATGCTGTCCGAGGGGAGGGCTCCGAGCTCGGAATTTGACCTGAACTCAGAGTATTCCCCGATCTCAGTTAGAAGGGAGGAGATGGGGTGGTGGAGGAATGCTGGAAAGCTGTCATGGAACAGAGGTAAGTCTGCTATATATTCACCGATAATCTCATTAATTGAGTTTATTAACTGAATATACTCCTCCCATGTTAGTAAGGTTAATTATCCGAACTATCTCCCGAAGTTTGTTAAAAAACAACAACATAATTTATCGTCAAATGATTGTTGTCTTATGTACGTCGTGTTTACCTGCTCCTTGTTGTTCCCTGCCTTGTCCTGCCTTGCCTAGTCCAGCCGCTCATGTTTTTTTGTTTTGTTTTATTTTTTGATTAATAAAAAGCCCATATCTGCATTCTTGAGTCCTTGCCTCATCCCTTCACCCATCCTTGACAATAGGCTAGCATTGCGCAAATATTTTACAAACCTACATATAGGTTTGAGCAGGAAGTAGGACTGGAATTGCTGACGACTCATTTCGACAGTTCAGAATCGGTTCTTTCTTTTGGGAGACGAAAACTTCTTTTATCTGCACTTTGATCTTACATTCACAAACAGCTATATTCCACACTACATGAAATGTAATATCTGAAAAAGCATAATAGGGGCACTTTAAACAGGCTTGTGTGAGTCTTAAGTTTATTAGTACTTACTGACAGAGGTTCTTCAGTTTCTCGATCCTCTGGTTTTGGGACTTCCAGGCGGTCGATGAAGTTCTGCAGCTCCTTCCTGAAAGCTTTCATCTGAGCAGTGATGCGGTAAAGAAGCTCATGCTCTCGTATTCGTCCGCCCTCATCCTCATCATCCATTCTTCCAAACAGCTCACCGTTGGTCACGTAAACACGAGCTTCAGCAATGATGGTGCTGGTGTCAGCAATGAGTCTATCGATGGTCCTGCTCAATCTTTCCGCCTCAATACGGATATCAATCATCTGCTGGCGGTCCTTGAAACTTCTTGATAAAAAACGTCCCTCTGGGGTGTAGAGGGAGCGAGTTGGAGTGAGGCACCGGATGTTGCGGACCTCCTCGGAGTCACTTTCACCACCGACGGGACCCTCGCGTTTGCGATGCGGCGTGAGCCGAGAGCAGTCATCGTCGCTTTCCCTGCGGCCACAGTCGCTCTCTGCGTCGCTATCCCTCGGGCTGCCGCGGATACCCAGGTGGGACGCCAGATCATAGCGTTGCATGTTGGACAGCAGCACGCGGTTTTCATACTGCAGCTGCATCACCTTCCCGCTCAGTTCATTGATCTGCAGCCTGGCGGCCTTCAACTCCTCCTGCAGAGCTTCAAACTTTGCAGCATCGACCGCCGCGCTGCTGTAGCGTGAGCCCTCATGTGAACCTGCCTTGTATTTGAGCTTGTTGAGCTCGGTGGTCATTTTCTTGTTCTGCTCTTCCACGTCAGCCAAATTACGGCGCAGAAGTTCAGCCTCGTCCTCCACCAACTGCAGCTGTTGCCGGAGTTCGGACAGTGCCTCGCTCTGCTCTCTGGAAGACGGGTCCATTGTCCCCCCAGCCAGCTCGTCCCCACGCATGTCATCCAACTCTGCCTTCAGCCCGCGGTTCTCTACTTCCAGCTCCACGATTTTGCGACCCAAAATATTGGCTTCTTCTTCCACCAACCGCAGACGGAGTTTCAATTCTGACTCTCGGGTGGTGGGGGGACCTCCAGCCTCGCCTTTGGGGAGAGGACTGTCTACATCACCGTAAAAGGAGCGGTACTTCTGGAGCTCCTGCTCTAAACGATCCTTCTCTTTGTCTATCTTAGCCATTTTCTTTCGCATTAAGATAGCCTCCTCCTTGATGAAGGCCAACTGGCATTTTAGATCTTCATTTTCCTCCTATGGAAGAAAATATCATTTGGAAAATGGTGTCAAATTGTTAATGCATTGGTTCACAGAAAATCATTCAGGGGAAGACAATTCAGCACTCTGGGCAAAATAGGAATATTGGCTGCCCTCTATGTTCAAATTTTTAAGAGAAAAATCATCTTCAATCATCTTGGAATAATCCAATTTTCGACAGATTTGGAGCTCAATTGGACTGTTTGCAAGTTACCGTTGCTATGTCCGTCATATCCAAGAAGACACACAATGTTCTCACGCAGTGAAAAATACATTGCGGAGCAAAGAAGACACTGACAATGCGGCGACAGACAAGATTTCAAATTTTCAAATTTTGTAATTTCTAAAGAAATTTAAACAATAAATACAATAGTTTTGTGGCTCTTTAATGTGTCATGACAGATTGCTGCGCCTCAGTCCAAGCAGCTTGTGAACTGATCATCTCTTCAAACTAGTTAATTTATAGCATCAAATAAACATGAATGAACATAAGAAGCAATGTCAACCGCGGAAAGACGTCAGTACACACCATTTTTCAAGTTCAAGACCGAACTAGTACTAACTCCTCTGACTGCTTTGTCGAACATAACGGGAGATTCAGGGTTATGATTGGTTAAATTAGTTAAACTCCCGGCAAAGACGTTGTTGATCGCGCTCGTGATGGTGCGACGCCCTCTAGTGATCTGGCGCCCTGGGCAATTGCCCAGTTTGCCCAGCCCTTCTGCCCCCATTGGTGCAGGCCCTGCTTGCAATTTGTTTAGGTTGGCTTACTGGTTGGCAAAGGATTCTGCTTGTGTTTATACCACGGCCAAGCAAAACAAAACTCGTAAAATATAACTATTATTTCCCAAAAAGTGTATATGTGTGGGAGGGGGGGACTTAGAAATTTATAAAAGCTGACATGCTCCTGAAACAAACAACATTTGAATGTCTCTTACCTCTGTTGGGGTTTGTGGAGTCCTCTTCTCTGATTTCTGTATATCTCTTCCTCTTCGTTTCAGAGAAAGCTGATACAAAAATGTTCACAAGTTCAAAATTTGCAATGCACTAGAATAAACATGATGCTTGATGCAAGTGAAACGACTGTGTCATTTAGCTGAAGTGGATTTTATATTGGTCGAATGAAACATCGTGGTTTTGTTCAGTTTGTCTAAAAACAAATAACACTTCCCATAGAAAAAAATACAATATTTATTTTATTTATTACATTACTGTTGCTTGACACAATTATTGATATGCAGAACACATACTCGCTATCTTAACTGGCTGCAGAAATTATTGGGGTTTTATCATTTCTCTCTTTTTTTTTTAAAGCATGTAACAGAAAATATGACACATATTTAAAAAAAGATTTAAATAGAGTGATGCAAAACCCTAAAGACTAATTCACCACTGGTTCCGTCAAGATTTTCCCATGGATTTTATAGGGATGCACCGATATGAACATTTTGCCCCATACCGTTAATAATAATAACGATAATTCTTTATGTTAAAAAGCCGATAACCAATATATTGATCAATAAATCAAAATCATTTATTGTAAATGTAATAAATAAATATAATAAAATAAATATAAATATAAAAAATTTAAAAATATAAAAATAAAAAATAAATATATTTTGAATAAATGTAAAACAGTTGTCTGTAACAAATTAGAGTATTTTAAGTTGGTCCAAAGTGTTTTTTTTTCAGTGTATGCAGTACATGCAGTATCTGTATCCTCAAAACATATGATGCTTTGAAAACACGTGTCTGTGCATATTTCAAACGAGTATAGAGAGAGGACAAATCTTATAGTTATATATAGTTTATCATACTGGTTAGTTAAAACGGCTCCCTGTTTAGTTTGACATCTATATACCTCCAGATGCTCTCACCTCTTTGGTCTTTTCCAGCTCATTTTGTAAAGCCTGCTTCGTCACCTCAACTTCAATCAGCTGTTCTCTCAGTCTTTCATTCTCTTCATCTGTTTTCGTCCGTTTCTCCTCCACATTCTCGAGTTCATTGTGCAGTCGCACAGACACATCCTTGGCCACCTGGTAGAGGAAAGAACATTTTAGGGATGTCATTGTCTTGTTACAGACACGTCTCTCATCCGTTGTTTTGTGGTCCGGTATTTTTGACTTTTTTTAACAGTACAGTGACAAGGTATGCTGGCAGCAAAGTGAATAGTATCATATCTGACCTGTGCATTGATTTGTTTACAGGCATCATAGTTTGCCTTGAGGATTTTCCTCTACCTTTAGGTCTTGCTCCAGGCTCCTCAGCAGCTCCCCGTCAATTTCACCTGTTTCTGCATATCGCATTCGCTTCCTCTCGGCCTTTCGCAGGCGATACTGAAGGATTCGGCAGTTCTTATGGGCTCTCTCGAGTTCCCGTCGCATGTCCTGCAACTGACAGGCATCTTCCTCGTAGAACGTGTCCCTCATTTCATCCATCTCTGCTCGCATTTCGTCAATTTCGTGCTGATAAATCACAAGTTCATGTCATAATCGTGTTAAAAGAAACAAATATCATTTTTATGTGAGTTAGTGACAAGGCGAGTGATCTTTTGAAAATCTAGTTTAAAATTCATGCGCCAACCACAAAGTTTTTAGTTATTTAGATTTAAAATAGGGCTGTCAAACGATTAATCACGTGTTTACATAATATTTGTGTGTACTGTGTTTATTTATTAAATACACGCACATACATGTATATATTTGAGAAAGTGTATATATACACATATATTATATACGGTTGTGTATATTATATAAACACAAACCTTCATTCTGGATGCGATTAATCGTGATTAATCGTTTTATAGCATGTATTGGAAAGTATATGTCATAAATGTTTATTGTGGTTACATCAATACGAACTAATCTACCATCCATGTCATCATTAAAAAGGTATATTTATCTGATATTTTTTCTGATTTTTTTTTTCTTACAATGATAACACAACCCTGCATTACCCTACTCTAATATTTTCTTTACACTCTTAAAATTAATTGAATCAAAATAATAATAATAGTAAAATTAATTACAATGTCTAAAATAAATAATAAATAAAATAGTTTTTTACTTTGTTCTCAGGATTGCCTTATGCAAATATATATATATACATATACGCACATATACATTATATAAATATATATATATATATAATTATAAAAAATAAAATTGCGTTCACAACAACATACGTGTAACACATTCTTTGCACAGATTGCATTTATTATTAGTTTTTAATAGAACCATATTTCCACTCACATTTAAAACATCACCAACAACTCAAGCACCATCAGTGTTATCTCATCTACCTTAAGGTACTCGTTCTCCTCCTCTAATCTCTCGACCTCCTCCTGCAGCTCCTGGTTTGGCGGAGTTAAGGCTTCCGAGGCCCGGTCCGCGTCCGCGTGCGGCAGCTGCGGCTCCGGCTCCGGCGAGCTCGACGTCTTCGCTGCCATGCCGCTTTCTTTCTTTAAGCTTTTGTTCATGTGAAACTGTATGAGCTCAGACTGCAAGCATCCCTCCCTCCAGAAGCCCGGGCCGCATCCCACGGCACTCTTGGTCGTCTGCTTCGCTCCATCGGCTCTCCCGTTGTCTCTTTTTCCCTGAGAGGATTTGGTAGAGCTCGGCTGATCGGACACGACCCGAGCAGCGTCGGCCCCCAACAGCGACTCGTCGGCGGCGTACGGTTCCTCAGACGAGCTGCTGCGCTCCTCGACGCTCTTGTTCTTCTCCGCCCTTCTCAGAGTCGGACTTTCAGCACCGGTGGCGTGAACAGCGGCCGCGCCTTTGGCCGGGTGTCTGTCTTTGCCGGTGTGGACAGTGACTGGAGAATTACTGCGGCTGCTCTTACCGCCGGGCTTCGACGCGGCGGCTTTGGAAGACGCGCTTTTGGAAGCCGCTTTTGACGGCGAGTCTTTGAATCTGGCTGGCGAGGACGCGCGCTGCTGCTTCATACCGCTGCTTTCCACAGACTCCATTCTGTCATCTGTGCGAGTTCACGTGTGCAAGACCCATTTTATCCTGCAGCTGTGGGGGGGATACAGCTTCAATATTATAATTAGGCTATTAGAATGAGTGGCGTGTAGATCCTGATGGAATTGTATTGAAACGGTAGGCATACTATGGCAAGCCGTTTTAACTTTTATTCATTTTCAGGATATGAACTTGTGATATCAACAATTACATTTTCACTAGTTAAAATGTTAATTTTTGATATCAGGAATTAGATTTCCATTAGTAACAACGTTAATTTTTGATATCAACAATTCAATTTCCACTAGTAAAAAAATTGTTGATATCAAGAATTGTATTTTTACTAGTGAAATCTCTCCATAGGCTGCCATTCAAATTCAATTGTTGAGATCAAGAATTAATTTCTTCTAGTTGAAATTCCAGTTTCACATATCAGGAATACAATTCTTACTAGTAACAATACAAATTTCTGATATCAAGAATTACATTGTTACTAGTGCAAATGTCTATTCTTGATATCAAATGAACATTTTTACTAGTAGAAATTCAATTGTTGATATCAAGAATAGACATTTGCACTAGTAACAATGTAATTTTTGATATCATAAATTTGCATTTTTACTAGTAAGAATTGTATTCCTGATATGTGAAACTGGAATTTCAACTACTAAGAAAATAATTCTTGATCTGGCAGCCCATAGCGAGATTTCACTAGTGGAAATATAATTCTTGATATCAAAAATTAACGTCGTTACTAGTGGAAATCCAATTCCTGATATCAACAATTAACATTTTAACTAGTGAAAATGTAATTGTTGATATCACAAGTTCATTTCCTGAAAATGAATAAAAGTCAAAACGGCTTGCCATAGGCCTACTCTCCTAATGCATCCTTCTTCAAAGATGCAGATGCCTTTTAAAGCGTGTAGAAGCTCAAACCCCATGTTGGCTAGCTGTTTTTTTTTGCTGGACCACCAGCTTGGACCAGTAGAAACCAGCGGAACACCCCAGAATATGGCCATTAATGGAGAAATTACACTGTAACATGCAGTTGTTACTATACATCCTGTCTATCTAATGTAATAAAGCACTGTTCCTGACTCGAATAAACAGGTTGTCGATGTGACTGATTTGTCTGAAGTCAGAGGATGTGTCAGATCAGATGCTGTCATCCTCCAGTGAAGATGATGGGGCTCATTTAGCAGACAGGCCTATTGTTTTGCGCGTAAACCTTTACAGCAAGTGTCTGATAATACTGGAACAGACTCATATTTGAGAGGTGCGCGTCTTTGTGATCAAATCAGCCTGAGAACGTTCCATATATTATGACGACTCAATTGGAATATAAAAAGAAACAGAAAAGAATAAAGACGTCGATCATGTGCCAGCAGCTGAGATTCAAATGCAAATGAGAAAATTATGATCAAATACATACAGAGACAGACCTATAGGCTATCGTTAAAATCTTAAAGGTTCGTGTTCATGAAAAGATTTTTGTAATTCTTACAGGCTACTGATTGGGTTTTTAATATTGTCGTTGCGTTGAGGTATTTTCTCATAACCTTTCCAAGGTGAATGAGTCGTTTAAGCGTTTCTTTGGAACCTGTCGAGCAACAGACGTAAAGACAACATGCTTAAACATCCCATAATAACAAATGAACACAGTTCTTACCTTTTAACATCTCATCTTCTCATCTTCATGGCGCAGGCAAAAAAAAATAATGGTAGTGAACAGCGTCGAAAAACCACCATTAACATGGATCAATATTCATGAGGTGACGTCACCGCGGGGCGGAGACTTGAGCATCAGACCGTTCAACCTATTTATATATATAAAAAAAGTAAATGTAATGTTTCCAAAAATAATTAAATAGGCCTTATTTTCGAATAATTGTGGTATATTTCGATTTATCCAACACAGGAAATCTGTCTATCTTTTGTTTGTTTTACCTTAAAGTGGTAAAGCATAATTACATTGTAGCAACATAAAACATCTATACTTGGCTTTTAAAGAATGAGCAACTTCCTAAAAAGCGTTTTAGAATTCATATTTATGTTCTGTTCTCTTCTCTACCAGACTGACATGATCAATACTTTGGGCTCCACCCTAGTGCGTCTGCAGTTACACACACCATCTGGGACTCCATCACACACACACACACACACACACACACACACACACACATACACTGCTGTCTTCCTTTCTTGCCCAGTCACACTAAGGCTTCTAGTTGTTTGATTTAGTTTTGAAATTAATTTTGACACCATTTGCTCTATCTGAACACAATGGAGTCAAACCCGTCTATCACAGGACAGACCATAATTTTGACAAAATGTGTATTTTTTTTCCTTTGTCTTATTGTTTAGATATTCACTAGCAAAGAGCATTACGGTCAGTGCATTTGTTCCATGCTTTAATTGAGGCTTGTAATAAAGTGTGTGCCGTTGCGGGACGGGGGAGGGTCACATGTGACCTCTCTGGGCAGCTGGTAGCTGAATGACAGGGCCGGGTAGCAGCTGGGTAACGTAAGGAACGCTCTCTAATTGCTGCCATTAGAAGAACACATCAGAGATGAATCTATTCAGTATAATGGCAGCTGTGGATCTACAATGATGAAGTGTAGACTTGATTGTTTAATTTGAGCTAACCAAAAAAAGGATCATATCATTGCATTTGTGTTTGAATTATTAGTTTTTGACTTGAAACAGTTGCATATTAAACTTAAATGTAGTTTATCCTTCCTATTTTGTTGTTTTTTGGGGGGGCGTGTTAGAGTGGGATTCTGTTAGGTGGTCCTCAGAAAAAAAAATGGAGGATAAAGTGGTCCTTGGGCTGTAAAAGTTTGAGAAACACTGGCCTATATAAACTCTTTTCCATTCCTCTTTGTGAGGTCTTGTATTACTACGGTTTGCATTTCTGAGCGTTTAGTCCTGGTTTGCCTTCCTTTTGGACCGTTTGCTTTGTTTCTGATCTGTGATTGTCCTCCGCCTGCCCTGACCTACTGTCTGTTTATCGACCACGACTGCGTCTGCCCTCCGTTACGGTGTTTCCTGGTGCTTGACCATTGCCTGCTTGACCACGATTTTAATAAAAGCTTGCTTATTCAAGTGACACTTTATTACAATATGGTGTACATGTCTGTCTCTGTGAGGGTTTATTCTCCCTTTTTTTGTAGTAGTTTACTGGTTTTGTTTAGGCCTACTGTAATTGTGACTGGCTGAACTTTGCCTTTTTGATAGGAGGAATCAAAAAAAGATCCTTTCAGCGTCCGACAGGCAGGAAGAGGATTACATTACTGTGGCATCCATGGAGAATCAGAGCGAAGAGTTCAAGCCGCTGCATCCTGCCGTAGGGAAGAAGCCTTTCAACAGAACAGAGGAAGCCTGTCTCCTTCCTCAGTCACATGAGAAACCACTTCTTATTGAGTTTGGAGAGCGAGACTTTATACTTTACAAGAATCACTACATACACAGAAATGGTTGGTTTGCCTTTTTTCATCAGTCAATTTGGGTTCATTTTTGGAATGGGTTTTTTTTTTTTTTTTTTAGGAAATGTCTGTATGACTTTAAGCTTTCTTTTCTACTCACGCAGACAGATACCTGATATTTTTTTTCTTTTTGAATCTTCACATTTATCCACCTTAATATGTTGATTTAGATCAGATGGAAGTGAAGGAGCAAAGACACAGAAAGAAAACCCAAGGAACAAAAAAGCTGCACACCTGCTCCCAGTGTGGAAATAGTTTCCAAAATAAATCAAACCTTAACAGTCACACAAGAATTCACACTGGAGAGAAACCACATACCTGCTCTCAGTGTGGGAAAAAGTCACAGACGTAGAGCAAATCTCAATTATCATCTGCTCCATTCAACTGTGATCAGTGTGGTAAATATTTTAAATCATCATCACATCTGAGGCCTTATGTGTGTTCTTTCTGTGGAAAGAGTTTCTCACAGCTGGGCAATTGTAAACGGCACCTGAAAACACATGATGACGTGAGAGATCATGTGGGAAGAGCTTTAAAACATCTGGCGCTCTGAAAGAAACACTGCTTCATGAAGCTTTACGAATCTTTTGTTTCAAGTCAGTGGTTTAACGTGCCAAAGTCACGTGACAACGAGGCTTCATTACGCCATAAGTGTTTCGATGGGTTTGATACCCACTGATTCGAAATGAATGATTCGCAAAGCAGTGTTTTGAAATCGGCCATCACTAGATATTGTTGAAAAGTCGTAATTTTGTTTCATATTTTGGTAAGGACGCCAGCAGAGAGGCTTTTGGGAAATGAAACGTGAGATAACAGAGACTATGCACCGCTATTTATTTTATTATAATATACAGTAATGTATATCTGTCATTTGAAAAAAAGGAAAATGAGTAGCTGATGATCATTGCATCTTCAAAAGCACAATGTACAAAATTCAAGACAAAACAAATGATATATTTTAGGAACTATTCCAAACTAATGACAGGGAGGTCAAGACTTTATTTACGCACAATGCAATATCGCAGCTACAAACATATTTACCGATCCCATTTTCAGTTTATGTGTTGCCATTTCCCAATGAAAACCAAAAGCTATCTTTAGTGAGATGTTTGATAACCCTGCGATGTCAAAAAGCAGAAATAAGGATGCATGATATATCCGTCTGAGCCAATATCAGTTTGCACATTATCGCTCTGAATATTTGATCCTTTTCAGTCAGTGGATTATTTTCTACGCCAAGCCACAGAAGCACTGAACTGGTATTTTAGATGTTACTGGTTTCACTTTTCACTTCCACATGAGATTTGATATTGTGAACACTGTTTTTAAGACAACAGAATATATATATATATATGGCTGCACTTTATTTTACAGTACGTGTACTTACCTAAGAAAATACTGGGTAATATAAGTTATTACCCAGTTATTGTAATTACTACAATAAGTACATAGTATGTCCCATGGGGAACAGGACTGTAAAATAAAGTGTTACCATATATATATATATATATATATATATATATATATATATATATATATATATATATATATAGTAGCGGTTAAAAGTGATGTCCGGTAAGGATATTTGTTTTTAATGACCCTACAAGTTCAATTAAACAATCAAAATACGAGGAAAATATTTTGTATATATATATATATATATATATATATATATAAAGAAAGAACAAAACACTAAACTTTGTTAAGGTATTTATCTGTCAAAATTGTTTGGCAAAAAACAGCTAACTACAGCTACAGTTGCTATTTTACAATGCAAAAAAAAAAATGCATAGAAAAAGAAAAAGCTCACAGGAAAAATCATACATTGACTACAACATCCTCAATTACTAATATTCCATTGGTTCTCTCGTTTTTTTGCATGTTCATAATTTCTTTGAATGCCAGCCTGGCTGGCAAAAAAACTATGTCCGCACAATTTGGCATGATTCATTGCGTTATCACAAATAAAACAATCGACTCTGAGCACAACTACGCTATATGCTTACAAAATCTTGAATGCATTTTTAACAACATTCGAATACGGGGTGAAGATGTCAATTTTCCAAGGCCGGACATCACTTTTGACCTCTACAGTATATTATCAGTCGATGGCCTTGGTAAGTTGCATCCCTAATTTTGAAAGAAGCTGAAAAATGCAATGCCACAGGATCTATGTTTTAAAGTACAGTACTCTTGGTAATATATTCTGCCAATGGCTAAACAACACACAACTTACAAGAAATACAAAAGTGTCAAATAAACAAACACATGAATATGTTTCACAAATAAATGATATAAAGTGAGGTCCAAAAGTCTGTAAAATGACAAAGAAATGTGCACTAATCAAACGAGCGCTTTTCTTCTGCCATTGAAGCTCATGATGCTCTTTGGATCATCTCACATCATGCTGGAGAACATCAACATCAGGAGATCGGTTCATCTCATGATCGTGCTGATAATGCGGTTAGTGAAGAAACATTTTGTGTTGCAAAATAGAACTTTTGGACCCCACTACAACAAATGATGATCAGTCTTTCTTATCACTGTACAATGATGAGCCTTTTCTGGCATTAGAGCGGTGACGTAAAAAGGCAGATACATAGAATAAATGTACTAAACTTAAGGAGGGCGATATGGAAAGATATCATATTGTTCAGTCTCTCTACATCTAGGCTCATATTTCTCCCACTCTGCTGCAGAAAGTGGCCATACTGTTTAGTCGTAACAATTTGGGTCTGCTTCCCGCTCCTCCGTTTCATTCACGCTTTGCTCTGCCCTTCCGCTTTCTCCTCCCGCTCTCGGCCACCGCCGGCTTGTCGTCCATCTTGGCGGCGTTTCCGTTACTAGACGTCAGGGCTCCATTTGAGGCTCCGTTATGAAGGGCTTTGCCGGGTTTGGGCGCGGCCTCGCGGCGGGGCTGCCGACGGTACGTCTGGTAATAGAAATTGCCAAAGAGGACGATGAAGGTGAGGGCGTATCCAATCAGACACCAGTGCATCCACTTCGGGAAAGGGCAGTCGGAGTACAGCGACAAAGCCGTGTGGCCAATAGTGACGTGAAACTGGATCTGCGGAAGAAGTTAAAAGATGCATGATAACTTGTATACGATCCCAGAGACTGATCATGACTGATTTTCAATTAGGGGCACTTTTCATTTACATTTTTCATCATTTAGCAGACGCTTTTATCCAAAGCAACTGAGAAGGGGAGCAGTTAGGGGTTAGGTGTCTTGCTCAAGGGCACTTTAGTCATGGTGTCGAAGGTGGAGAGAGTGTTGTTCATTCACAATCCCCACTTTCAATTCCTGCCGGCGTGGGAATCGAACCTGCAACCTTCAGATTACAAGCCCGATTCCCTCACCATTAGGCCAAGATTTTGATTAGAATCTTGAAAAATGATCTGTTCTGCTCTTCAAAGGTTTGCTCACCAAAGCTGTATTTTTTTTAATCAAAAATACAGTAATAATGTGAAATAAGAACTATATTGAATGTGAATATATTTTGGGGCCAAGCACCAAATGTCTTCTTCTTCTTCCACTTTTGAGTCTGTTTTTCGGGAAAATTATGAAATTTGGCACACAGATAGAGGACAGTCTCAACATTATCCACAGCAATTTTGGAGTCTCTAACTCAATCCCTCTAGTGCCACCAACTGTCCAAAATTGCACTTACACTTTTGAACCATAAGGGCTATTTTCTGGCATTTTGAATTTTTGCAAAAAACCTACTTTTTTTCAAACTCATCCTAGATGCTCATTTGATTTTCACCAAAATTTGGCTCGGATCATCTACGGGGCAAAAAGATATTAAAAACTTTTTGATAAACCCAACCATTTCTCGAATTTGATGAAAAGCCCGTTAAATGGATGCGAGGCTGTATCACCACAGCGCTTTAGTGTATTGAAACAATTCTTGGTATGTGTCAAAAAAAAAAAGCGTGCCCGTTCCAGCACAGCATCACCTACTGGCCAGGAGTTTTGAAAAAGGGCTATTTTTGCTTATAACCTCTGAACAGTTTGCCCAAAATCATCTCTTTTTATTCAGTGATGTATATCGAGTTGAATGATACCCAATTTCCCCATATCTGCCATTTGGAAATTTGTTGTAAAATACCGTATTTTATGAACATATTAGCATGAAACTCTGTATTTGTCATCAGGACCAAGCCCTAAAGGCACTCAAAAAAGTTTTGCAACAGTGCCACTTCCTGGTAAAAATGTATTATCAAATTTTTTTTAAAAAAGCTAATAGATTTTGATTAAATTTACGGATTTTAATGGAACTGTTCTTTATAGATTCCTTGAGACGTATCGTATTAGAATGATTTCTGAAGGATCATGTGACACTGAAGACTGATGTTCGAAGATAATCTCAGCCGAATTTGGTGAAAAATCGGACCAATGGTCTAGAAGGGGTTTGAAAATGCAAATATAATTCACCCTACTGGCCAGGAGTTTTGAAAAATGGATATTTTTGCTTATAACGTCTGAACAGTTTTCCCAAAAATCATCTCTTTTTATTCAGTGATGTACATCGAGTTGAATGATACCCAATTTCCCCATATCTGCCATTTGGAAATTTGTTGTAAAATACCGTATTTTATGAACATATTAGCATGAAACTCTGTATTTGTCATCAGGACCAAGCCCTAAAGGCACTCAAAAAAGTTTTGCAACAGTGCCACTTCCTGGTAAAAATGTATTATCAAATTTTTTTTTAAAAAAGCTAATAGATTTTGATTAAATTTACGGATTTTAATGGAACTGTTCTTTATAGATTCCTTGAGACGTATCGTATTAGAATGATTTCTGAAGGATCATGTGACACTGAAGACTGATGTTCGAAGATAATCTCAGCCGAATTTGGTGAAAAATCGGACCAATGGTCTAGAAGGGGTTTGAAAATGCAAATATAATTCACCCTACTGGCCAGGAGTTTTGAAAAATGGATATTTTTGCTTATAACGTCTGAACAGTTTTCCCAAAAATCATCTCTTTTTATTCAGTGATGTACATCGAGTTGAATGATACCCAATTTCCCCATATCTGCCATTTGGAAATTTGTTGTAAAATACCGTATTTTATGAACATATTAGCATGAAACTCTGTATTTGTCATCAGGACCAAGCCCTAAAGGCACTCAAAAAAGTTTTGCAACAGTGCCACTTCCTGGTAAAAATGTATTATCAAATTTAAAAAAAAAAGCTAATAGATTTTGATTAAATTTACAGATTTTAAATGGAACTGTTCTTTATAGATTCCTTGAGACATACCGCAAACAACGATAACGATTATGGCAAACTTTGAATTTCTTTGAAAACTTTTTCAAACCCCTTCTCGACCATTGGTCCGATTTTTCACCAAACTCGGCTCAGATTATCTTCGGACATCAGTCTTCAGTGTCACATGATCCTTGAGAAATCATTCTAATACGATGATTTGCTGCTCAAGAAATATTTCTTACTTATTATCAATGTTGAAACCTGTTGTGCTGCTTCAGATTTAAAATCTTTTGTAACATTCTAAATGTCTTTACAACAATTCACCGCACCCATAAAAAAAAAACACTGACCCTGAACAATAGTGTATGTTTCATGCATTAAAATATTTATCGCCTGTCCTGGAATGAGTGATTAGTCACATGTCAAACATCATATGCTACTAAGGTTAAAATTAATGGCATTTCTATAGTATGAATTCAGCAGCATTGAAGACAGCAGAAGACTTTTATTTTTTTTTAATAAATTGTGTGCATACTATAAATATCAAATAAATGGAAAATATGTATTTTTTTTGTTTCTTAGGGGGGAAAATTATTTTAATTTTAACACTTTTTATAAATATATTACAAAGGGGAAGTTTTAATACTCTTTTCTTGAGTATGATTTTAAAGACTAAAAGAAATTCTGCAAATTTGATGATAAAAATATGGATGAAATAATCTATTCTTTAATACTAGAATATTTTTCTAAAGTTCCCCAAACTTAACCTTACATTCCACATCGTTCTCAAAAGTGCCACTTGGTTTTTTTCCACACATGCTTGTCAAACGTGACCATTTACCATTTGGATGATTGTCAGATATTTCTTCCACCACAGATACTTCTGTATTTTCGGACCAAACGCGGCCAGCCCATAATATAAGTACATCAAGACATGGATGGCTGCGTTCATATGAGCCCCGAAGAACGCTGCAAAAGAAAAAAATGCACATTCAGTCCATTTCATATGAGTGGACGATTATCAGAACTGTTCTTCTGACGGATTTGTTGCGAGAACTTGCAACACAGCGCACGAATCGCACGACTTCTATGGTGGTGGTGCTCTTTTCGAAGCTTGAGAGACATGGTCTGTATTTCTCATTTGTGTTCTGAAAAATGTACAATGTGTTTTTCTATTTCCGTGTATTTAATACTTACACTGTCCACCTGCGACCCATTTGATGCCAATCCACCACAGAGTGAACATGGTGCAGTGGTGATAGACATGCAGGAAGCTGATGTGGTTGAACTTCTTACGCAAGATGAAAAACACAGTGTCCAGGTACTCCACACCTTTAGAAATAAAGTACCACCACAAGGCTGCTGCCACCTGCCATCACAAGAGAAGATGTGCGGGATTTATGCAGGATTAGTTCACTTTCAAAAGAAAATGACCACAAGCTTTACTCACTAGGTGTATCTGACTTTCCTCTTTCTGATGAACACCATCAGAGATATTTTCATAAATATCCTGACGCATCCGAGCTTTATAAGTAGGAGCCGAAGAAAGTAAACGTGCTCCACACGGCTCCACATGAGGGTTAATAACTGCCTTCTGAAGCTGCGCATTGTGTTTGTGTCAGAAACATATCCAGATTTAACACGCTACGAAGTAAAATATCTAGCTTCCGTCAGACTGGTTATTTTACTTTATAACTTGTAACAAATAGATATTTTTCTTAATGAAACGCATCACTTCGCTTCAGAAGGCCTTTATTAACCCTTGTTACGTCCCATGATTTACTTTTACAGTTAGTCATTTAGCAGACGCTTTTATCCAAAGCGACTTACGAGTGAGGAGAACAAACAAGCGATTCTTCATGAATTGGCAAATAACACAGGAAGTGCTCACAATACAAGTTTCATACATTGCTCAGTACCATAAGCTAGAGTAGGAAGGGAAAAGGGAAGGAAAGGGTTTTTTTTTTTTTTTTATGAGGGGATCAAGTGTTTCTGGAAGAGATGAGTTTTCAGCTGTCTCTTGAATATTGCCAGGGATTCTGCATTCCTGATGAAAGTGTTTTGTTCCTTTTATTTATTTTTTCTCTCTCTCTTTCTTTGTCTTTACTTTCGTTTCTGGAGGTGATGCAGGTACCAAATCTTTTGTAAATCGTCGTGACGCGTGGTGACGACAACGCACGGCTTCACCAATGAGGGTATGAGAGCGCACCTGTGCAGGAAGCGGGAGGCGAACACATTGTTTGTTTGGTGTTGACTCGCGTGCAGGGTTGGGGAGTAACGAAATACAAGTAACTTAGTTACGTAATTAAAATACAAAATTTGAGTGACTGTATTTCATTTTAAATGGGTGGTAATCAGATTACAGTTCCATCTGAAAAGTGTTTTAGATTACCAAAGTGATTACTTTGAGTTTTAATGTCATTTAAACAGCGATTGGTGATTCTCTGACTGTCTGAAAAAGAGGAGTTCAGTTTCATCAACATTTTAATACTTTTAAGAGGATCATAAAAATGTTGTTATTTTTATTTAGTTCTGTCCTGAACAAGACAAAATGACTGAATTTGTAACAAAAATTCAACTGAACTGTCCTGTTTTGTGAGTCATTTTATAATTCACTCGTCACTGCAACTTTTCCTCACAATTAGTTTTTTTCCTGTCACAATTCTGACTTCTTTTTCTCAGAATTGCGAGATTTAAACTCACAATTGCAAGTTATAAAGTCAGAATTGGGAGATATAAACTTGCAATACTGACTTTTTTTCTTGCAATTGTGAATTTAGAATGTGAGTTTATATCTCATAATTCTGACTTTATAACTCGCAATTGTAACTTTATATCACACAATTCTGAGGAAAAAAGTCAATGACCTTTTTTGTGTTTGTTCCACACTTATTAGTATTCCAAAGTATTCTAAAGTATTTAGATGAAGTTACTAAACTTGAGTAATGTAACGAAATACGTTACAAATGACTTTTTAAAGCATGTATTTTGTAATCAGTAGTGAAATACATTTTAAAAGTAACCCACCCAGCCCTGGTCTTATGTTATAAAGCAGTAACGGGTCCTGCTCTATGGATTATCATCTATGTTTTTTATGATTAAAGTTTTATGGCTGCTAAACGGTCTCTTGCTCTTCTTCTTGTTTAACCAATTGTGACAAATAGATTGCACAGTTTAGAGAATAACATTTGAAAACAAGTTTAGAAGAGAAACACAATTTTGTTGCATAGATCACAAATAATATGAGTAAATTGGATCATTTACTCAGTATCCCATAATTAATCAATATATTTTCTTTAGACACAACCCAAAATGTTGCGTAACGTAGGTCAGTTTATATCTTAATTTACTAGAAACAAAAGTTAAATTAGCTATGAAACCATGATTAGACCAATAAGAAATGCACTTAAAATAAATGGCATGGTAGTTTCACAATTTTCTAAAGATTAGTGTAGATTATTACAATAGTATTTGAGTGTGAAAGTCAGATGTTCGTGAATGTGACGGTCTGAAGTCACAAAGTGAAACCAGACTCCCCGGTTATCCCGCTCTGGTAACCGGAGAGCAGAATTACGTGTCCAGTTTCAGTGCTCAAGCACAGAGAGGGTCACAGTGTGATCCGATCTGGGAAGCACACTCACCCTCACTTCGTTAGGATCATCTGAGTAGTCGACGGGCTGGCAGATGTAGCTGTAGTTGGCCGCCCGTGCTGCAAGGAAGAGCTGGAATAGAACAGGGAATAATTGACATCTGGACTCTGTCATTGAGGGAACGGCACAAAATGTGATGTAAAAAAATGTTTTCATGGGTATAAAGACAATTCCCATTCATTCGTTTCTTCACCTCATGCATAAGAGCGAATTAACACCTAGATCAAAGTTACTCTCACTAATGAAATTGATTATTGTGTGAAAAACTAATGCTGTGTCCCAAATTGCATGCTATCCATCGTAAATCGTTTTCGAAATTAGAATTAGTGTGTCCCAAATCAAAGTATGTTGATGTCAGTATTCCAAAGACACTTAAGATTCCAGTTCAGACTGTCAGTCCAAATCCGATTTGTGCGCATATCCGATCGGATTTAGCAAATGTAAACGGAAAAAAGTCATTTTAGCAAATCCATTTCGAGCTATATTCATATGTGGTTTAAAATCCTATTCAAATCACATTTCTTGAAATCCGTTTCAGTCTGGATTTCGCATGGTTTATGTGAAAACATAAAAGTCAAATGTGGTTTATAGGAAAAATGCTGAAAGTCACTGCAGAAACAAGGTTGTGTTCTTGCAAAGTGCCAGATGAGAAGAACGACAATATAACACAGACATGTTTTGAAACCGGCGGAGACAACAGTGCGGAATAAAGCCATATACCAGCCTCATACGCACGCCTGCAAAGTTTTCACGACAAAACCCACCCAACTGACCCTTCACCGGCAGTTTGACAGGCGATCTGACCAATCATAACCCCAAATCCGCCATTTCATCCGACAAAGCAGTCAGGAGACTTTGTAGAGTATCGTTGGTGAACTTGAAAAATTGTGTGTCCTCACGTCTTTCCGCGCTTGAAACAACATTCCTTCTGATGTTCATTCATGTTTATTTGATGCTATAAATGAACTAGTGTGAAGAGATGATCGAGGAGCTTCAGCGACACATTAAACACACACTAGACCAGAGGTTCTTAACCTGGGTTCGATCGAACCCCAGGGGTTCGGTGAGTCAGTCTCAGGGGTTCGGCAGAGGTCAAGACACACACCCGACTATGGCAAGCCGTTTTGACTTTTATTCATTCTCAGGATATGAACTTGAGATATGAACGATTACATTTTCACTTGTAAAAACTATCATTCTTTATATCAACAATTGTATTTTTACTAGTGAAATCTGGCCATAGGCTGCCATTCAAATTCAATTGTTGAGATCAAGAATTCATTTCTTACTAGTTGAAATTCCAGTTTCACATATCAGAAATACAATTCTTAATAGTAAAAATGCAAATTTCTGATATCAAGAATTACATTGTTACTAGTGCAAATGTCTATTCTTGATATCAACAGTTGAATTGCTTCTAGTAAAAATGTTCATTTCTGATATCTGAAAATGGATTCCTGATATCAAGATAATTTCTGATCTCTAAAAAGGCTTTCTTACTAGTAACAATCACATTCATGATATCAGAAATGAACATTTTTACTAGTAGCAATTCAATTGTTGATATCAAGAATAGACATTTGCACTAGTAACAATGTAATTCTTGATATCAGAAATTTGGATTTTTACTAGTAAGAATTGTATTTCTGATATCAACAATTGAATTTGAATGGCAGCCTATGGCAAGATTTCACTAGTAAAAATACAATTGTTGATATCAAGAATGAACTTTTTTACTAGTGGAAATATAATTCTTGATATCAAAAATTGCCATTGTTACTATTGGAAATCTAATTCCTGATATCAAGAATCCACATTTTAACTAGTGAAAGTTCATATCCTGAAAATGAATAAAAGCCAAAACGGCTTGCCATACCCGAGTCATATGATTCGTGATTACACGCCCCGCTTTTTCCTATTAAGAAGGGTTCGGTGAATGCGCATATGAAACTCGTGGAGTTCAGTACCTCCAACAAGGTTAAGAACCACTGCACTAGACGCTATTTATTGATTAAACTTCTTTAAAAATGACAATATTTGAAATTTGAAACTTTTCATCAAATTCTGCTCTGTCTTGTCTGTCGACGTGTTGTCAGTGTCCTCTTTGCTCCGGGATGTATTTTTCACTGCGTGAGAACATGATGTGTGGCGTGAGAGCGCATGACTTGTCCGACATATCAACAGTAACTAAAGGGGGCGGGTCTTAGCGAAGGGTCAATTGCTACTCGAAACTAGTCCAAATGAGTTTCGGTAAAAATCCGCAATCCGGGAGGTAAAATCCGTGTTTTTGGCGGGCTTTGCATTTCAGGGGCTAAATATCATTTTAATAGGGATCGCTTCAACCCATGCATATGAAAAACAACTCGCGGAAACAGTGTTAAAGTAGCCCAATTCTGCTGAAAAACCGAAAACAGTTCTGGTTCTGCTGTACGGTTCTGCTGCTGCCCCAGAAGACGTCGCGGTTGTTGTCTGTGCCGTGTGGCTACCAAAGTAATGTCATTGGCATAGAAATCAGTGCAGATGTTCCGGGAAAGGAAAGAGCGCCATGGACAAATCGGATCTGAAAAGTTGCGATACCCAATGTGGATCATGTGGACAATAATTTTAGCTCAGATTGATCCAGAGTTGGACTAACAGTGTGAACGTAGCCTTCCGAAGTGCGGATCCATGCACACTCTAACGGCTAATAGTGACCACAATCCATTGCGTGTTGGACGAGGTTTCAATTAGAACTACAAAAACGAATAAAAACAGTTTTAAAAACTACAAACATGGCGGAGTGCGAGACTGACGGTTCAGTAGAGAGGTTTAGATAAAAGGGTTAGAGCGATTAACAATCAATATCTAACCTGAAGAAGAAAAATATTCAGTGTTATCATCCACATTATATTTTATCTGTAAAAGCATTGTGAACTTTCATAAAGATAAAGATGCAGTTAGTATGACAAAGTAGTATATCGCAAAGCTTGCCTACTATTCTGCTACACACTCAAAGTACGTACTTTTCTTCACAAAAGCGGTACATACTTTAAGGGCACTTTTATAAGTAGGTGTTTTGCGATGCAGCATAAGTCATAAACTCATAAATCAGTGGAAAAATGGCAGTTTGCAAAAAAAAGGAATAAACCAAAACTATGAATGTGCATTACAATATAAAATAAGATTAAATAGAATCTCATGAGTAAATGACAATCATTTTCACATCTCAGTCAACGTTGTCTGATTTAATTAATTTCTCAAGCCTGACTTCAGTGTATTCTGTCCAAATGAAGTTGATGTTGCGGAATCATAAACACCCAGAGAGCGTTACAGCTGGTGCAACATGCACGGACAGGAAAATACTGGAGATACAGACACAGAAGCGCAGGAGAAAAATAACACCACATCAACATAAACGCAAATGAAACAGGACAACTGAACAGATGAAACTCGGCGTACATGGAGAGCAATCAAGGTAAAACAGAACAGGTGTGTGGAAACTCAGGAGGAGAACATACAGAAACCAAACCAAACCAAAACTGAACATACACTAAACATGGCAGTAATGGTAGATTTATAGCACATGAACAGACAGCACAAGCACTGTACTGCAGCTATATGGCATTGATGACTATGTAGTTACTAATAAACTCTGGTGTGTTTTCATCATAGGCAGATTCAGGGTGCGTTCACACTTGTCATGTTCGGTTCGATTAAAACGAACCCTGGTGCGATTGCTCAGTTAGTGCGGTTCGTTTGAACATATGTGAACGCTGCCATCCGAACCCTGGTGTGGAGCGAGACCGCTAAAAAGATGGGTCTCGGTCCGCTTCCAAACGAACTCTGGTGCGGTTCGATTGATATATGAACGCGACACGGACCAAAGACGTGGAAACCAACCAAAAACAGGACGTGATGTCACAAGATGAGACGCTACAAGTCACTGATTTGACGACGCGGGAAGATCGGCGTATCCAAAATGAGTCGAGGGCAAACGTGGAGCAACGAGGAGGTGAAGTTTCTGTTTCTGCACACAACGGAGGAAATCCTGCTGCTGTTTTGAATGTTTTGTACATTTTATGAGCTCTTCGTGATTCTCAGCTGGTAAAAATAAAGCATAAAATGATGGTGTTTAATCCAGAACACAGCGTTGTTTTGAATGTTCGGTAATCGAGCTCTGTTACGAAATATACGTCATAAAAGCCGACCAATCAGGTCGTGACCGTATCCCTATGCCTTTGGTTCGGTAACTTTAGGTTCGCTGTTAAAAATGCCAGTGTGAACGCTAAGCGGACCAGGACTATATGTTTTGTTTTTGTTTTTTGGTCCGGACCAAACGAACCGAACTACAAGTGTGAACGCACCCTTAAAGGGTTAGTTCTCCCAAAATTGAAATTTCTGTCATTAATTCCTCACCCTCATGTCATTTCAAACCCGTAAGCCCTTCATTCATCTTCAGAACACAAATTAAGATAGAGAGGGGTTTTATTTCCATCCTCAATAGATAGCAACGTAATTACCACATTCAAGGTACATCGATAAAATAGTCGACGTGACTGCAGTGGATCAACCTTAATATTAAGTCAAGTCAAGTCAAGTCATCTTTGTTTATATAGCGCTTTTTACAATGCAAATTGTGGCAAAGCAGCTTTACATTAATAAGAAAATGGTGTCATTGTGCAGCTTATTCTATATATTATTGATTCATTCCGTTGCAAATATCAATAGTTATTAGTCTAGTTAATTTATGTATATCAGCACTGCAGAAAACAGTGACGTAATCGTCCGGCTCAGCTCAGTTTGTATACAACGGCGCCAATGCAGGCATATCAAAAACACTGCTGAAAATCAATTAATATTAGGAAGAGACGAGAATACTTTTTGTGTGCAGATACAAAACAAAAATAACAACTTTATTCAACAATATCTTCACTGCGATGTCTTTCTGCTACACTGTTTTCATCCAGCGCTTCCATGCTCTACGTCAGGCTCATTATTGGCCAGCTCCTGCGTCAGCATCACATGCATGCGTCGTGCTGATCACAGCAGCTTCAGCCAATAATGAGTCGGCGTTCTGATGTAGAACCTGGAAACTACGTTCACTGCGTCAAATGCGAACGAGACTGACGGTAGATATGAGATTGTTGAACAACGTTATTTGCTTTTGTTTTCACGCACTCGTCCCTTCATAACAAGGTTGAAACAATGTAGTCATGTTTACTATTTTACCATGTATATATTTTACAGTCTTTTTACTGCTTTTCTGGACCTTGAATAACCGTAATTACATTGCTTTTTTATGGGAGACGGAGACGGATTTCAGCAAAAATATCTTCATTTGTGTTGTGAAGATGAACGAAGGTCTTATGGGTGTAGAATGACATGAGGGAGAGGAATTCATGACAGAAATTTCATTTTTGGGTGAACTAACCCTTTAAACGGAAACATAGAGGCTATTGAAACTACATAAAAACTCTAAATAATTAAACAAATGAAATGAACCATAAAACTACACTAAGATAAAAACTAGTGAGCTAGTTTTCTGAGAACCAGAGTGAACTCACCTCTTTGAAAATGAAAAAGTTGAGGATGACCATGCTGAAGTTGTAGACGATGAGGGTCTTCCTCAGCTGGAAGGGCTCTCGGCCTTGCATGAACTTCGGTCCCAGCCAGAGGAACAGCAGGTATGAAGAGCTGATAGCCAGCGTGGGCAGCGGAGAGTCCATCAAAGGCCATTTCTCCACACGCTTGTCTACAAACAGACATCAAATCCTATTATTGGGGTTTACCTGTAATCTATAGGTTTCTGGGCATTTGTTCAATTAAATAGTAGACTAATGTGATACTTGTTAAATTTACATGATCATATCTGTGCAAATTTTCCATTTCCAAATGGATAAAATGCATTACATAAAAAATTACAATATATTAAATATGAAGTGTCCTCTTTGCTTCAGGATGTATTTTTCACTGTCGTGAGAACATGATGTGTGGCGTGAGAGCGCATGGTTTGTCGGACATAGCGACAGTAACGAAAGGGGGCGGGGCTTTGCAAACGGTCAATTATCACAAAGTAGTACGTCTCAAAGCTTGCAAACTCTTCCGCTACACACTCAAAAGCACTTTTTTTCACATAAAGGGTACATAGTTTTAGAACGTAGTATAAGTAGGCGAATTGGGACGGCATTTATTTAATCAAAAATACAGTAAAAACTGAAATATTATTACAATTTCAAATAACTGTTTTCCATTTCAATATATACTCCAGTCTTCAGTATCACATGATCCTTCAGAAATCATTCGGATATGATGATTTGATGCTCAGGAAACAATGATCAATGTTGAAATCAGTTGTGCTGCTTCATAATTTTGTGGAATTGATGCTACTTTTCTCAGGATTCTTTGAGCATTTATGAAAGCATTTATTAAACAGAAATGCTTTGTAACATAAATGTCTTTACTGTCACTTTTGATCAATTTAAGGCATCCTTGATGAGTAAAAATATTAATTTCGCTCTTTTTTTTTAATCTTACCACAAATGTGTGAATGGTATCGTTTCCACAAAAATGTTAAATTACAGAATTATAGACTATCACTTCTAACATTTATATTAGCAGAAATCTGCTCTTGTTCACCAAAAGTGAAACCTGCAGTCGCTCTGCATGTCTCATGGGTCAAAATCTAATAACACGCCAGAGCTGGTGCCATGTCTGCTCCCGGCTTTATTTAATGGGAGTGCTGCCATGGATCCCGTGCATCACATTCAGGTCACTGAAGTCAAGACCAGTTACCTGCAATAGTGAGACTCCATTTGTAGAATTCCACAGTGTCGTTGAGTATATGCTTCAAAATATCCATCGCTGAGACTCAAATCTTAAAGGTCTGAGAACACATAAGAAAGACATGTTGGTGCAGTGGTAAAAAAACCCCATGTGCTTTAATACAATGATGGTTTGCTGTTTGGGAAGGGGTTTATTCCAGTGATGGTGGAGATGGGAAAGGGCTTTATTGTGATGGGGAGGTGGGGTGTAATTCTATGGCAAGCCGTTTTGACTTTGATTCATTTTCAGGATATGAACTTGTGATATCAACAATTACATTTTCACTAGTTAAAATGTTAATTCCTGATATCAGGAATTAGATTTCCACTAGTAACAACGTTCATTCTTGATATCAATTTCCACTAGTATAAACTATAATTGTTGATATCAAGAATTGTATTTTTACAAGTGAAATCTCGCCATAGGCTGCCATTCAAATTCAATTGTTGATATCAAGAATTCATTTCTTACTAGTTGAAATTCCAGTTTCACATATCAGGAATACAATTCTTAATAGTAACAATGCAAATGTCTGATATCAACAATTACATTGTTACTAGTGCAAATGTCTATTCTTGATATCAACTATTGAATTTCTGCTAGTAAAAATGTTCATTTCTGATATCACGAATGTGATTGTTACTAGTAGCAAAGCCGTTTTAGATATCAGAAATTATATTGATATCCGGAATTCATTTTCAGATATCAGAAATGAACATTTTTACTAGTAGAAATTCAATAGTTGTAACAATGTAATTCTTGATATCAGAAATTTACATTGTTACTAGTAAGAATTGTATTCCTGATATATGAAACTGGAATTTCAACTAGTAAGAAATGAATTCTTGATATCAACAATTGAATTTGAATGGCAGCCTATGGAGAGATTTCACTAGTAAAAATACAATTCTTGATATCAACAATTATAGTTTTTACTAGTGGAAATTGAATTCCTGATATCAAAAATTAACATTTTAACTAGTGAAAATGTAATTGATATCACAAGTTCATATCCTGAAAATGAATAAAAGTCAAAACGGCTTGCCATAGTAATTCAGCACAAAGACTGGAGCTGCACGTGTCAGCAAAGGTTTACTCGACACGATCTGAATTACAATTATAATAATGACACATTATTCATGAAGAGATTCACTTGTATGGGCCTTTCGCTTAAAAAAAAATGTCTTTGCATATCAAGCGTCATCACAGCCTCTCCCAAATCAACGTAACCAAGAAGGCTTTAATTAAATTAACGTAGTTGAACTAAACGACGAGAGATGCAGCATCAGGGATCAGTCGAGCAAACGTCGCGATGCGGCAAACGCGAGATATTCCTGTGGTTACGGTCTATTCGCTCTCAGACCCCCAAAACACACAACAATAGCACAGACTTCACATTAAGACTCACATTTAGCGTCGTGGTGATGATGATGATTTCCGCTCTTACCGTATAGCGAGATTAAAATCCCTACCTAATGACATTCAGCGCAAGGTCGCGCGATCCTGTTATTCCGCGCTGAGGAATAACACCTTCGTCCCGGATTTATCTGGATCTGCTCAAAGGCCTGTGGCTAAAACAAACGGTAATATAAAAGCATCCTAGAGGGTTACTGGCATCACTGCGGCTCTCTCGGGTCGCTCCCTCAGACTCGATGAATGAAGGCAGACGCTCGACTGCGCATGCGCCGAAACAGGTGCAATTCTCTTGGTATTAAAACCTTGAATCTTTACTCGGCCCTTAATATTGAGGTTTAATAAGACACTAGTGACTTGACAAGCGTTGATTATATTAAAACTTTTCTGTGGAGAGCAGATTTATGCGTACGTTTTAATGTGGGCACTGCGATTAACAAGTTTTCATGCTTGGCTAAATTCGTCGAGCATTAGCTACATATCCACCCTCACATAACACAGACTCATTTCTTTTTAAATACCCTTATTAAACTGTATTGTTCAATTTATAGTTAATTCTTGAATACTAATGATAACGCAGCCATTTTGACTGGAATGTTCCACCCCAACTTCTTCCCGGCATAATAGTTTAGCATTTAGCTCGTTAATTTGGTATAATTTATCACCACTTTAAGACCATTTTCTCCAATATAAGGTTAAAGCTTTTATAGAAATTTACTTTGAAATTACCTTTCCAAAATGTACAAGCAGGGCTGGGTGGGTTACTTATAAAATGTATTTCACTACAGATTACAAAATACATGCTTTAAAAAGTAACTTGTAACGTATTTCGTTACATTACTCAAGTTTAGTAACTTAATCTAAATACTTTAGAATACTTTGGAATACTAATAAGTGTGGAACAAACACAAAAAAGGTCATTGCAAGTTTTTATCTCACAATTCTGACTTTTTCCCTCAGAATTGTGTGATATAAAGTTGCAATTGTGAGTTATAAAGTCAGAATTATGAGATATAAACTCACATACTAAATTCACAATTGCAAGAAAAAAAGTCAGTATTGCAAGTTTATATCTCCCAATTCTGACTTTACAACTTGCAATTGTGAGTTTAAATCTCGCAATTCTGAGGAAAAGAAGTCGGAATTGTGAAATGCAAACTCCCAATTGTGAGGGAGAAAAAGTTGCAGTGACATTTTTTACAATAATAAAATGATTCACAAACAACTATCACAAAACATGAAAACAGTCGTGGATCATCAGGTCATGACGGAACAGTTGAGTTAAGAGTTGGGCAATTTTTTTTATAAAAAAAAGACAGTTGCAAAAAAAAAAAATGTATGATCTCTCTTAAAAGTAATAAAATGTTGCTGAAACTTAACTCCTCTTTTTCAGACGGTCAGAGTCAGAGAATCACCAATCGCTGTTTAAATGACATTAAAACTCAAAGTAATCACTTTGGTAATCTAAAACACTTTTCAGATGTAACTGTAATCTGATTACCACCCATTTAATGAAATACAGTTACTCAAATTTTGTATTTTAAATACGTAACTAAGTTACTTGTATTTCGTTACTCCCCAACACTGTGTACAAGACACTGAAAATAACGTTTCATTTGTTTCATTCATTAATTTGCTGCTTTAGCCATCAATTTCTTATTAAAGATTAAAATTAGTTGGTAGCAAGACTGTAGTCCTTGGAGACTTAGCCCCAATATAGAATGGGAGAAACTGGGCCGCCCGGGAGCACAACTCCTAGAATAAAACTAAGAAGGGCAAAAACATTTTTTTTTTTGCCCAGCTCAACCTCACAGCCAACTACAGTCTTGCTTAAAAACCTCAGTCACAAAACTGGCGAAGGTGATAATGAAAGTATTTAATTTTATCCTAGTCAGATCTGTCAGCTCTACCGTTTCCCACTCTACCAAAGAGCATAATCATGCTAAGAATGGATCTCTTTCAGGAAGAGGTGGTGGTGGTGGTGGTGGTGGAGTGACAGGAGGAACGCCCTGGAGTCTTGAGCTCAACTGAAATATATCCATGAGGAGCCCGATGAGAGGGCTGGATGCATTTTCCCAAAGTAGTCCACTCTTCTCATTTAAAAATCTCCTGATGTGCACAAGAGAGCCTAGGCCTTATCAGCATAACATAGACAGCGGGTCTCATAAGCCCCACAGGAGGTATAGCCACAGAAGTAAAGAGACCACCACCAAGGGAAAGAGATGGGGGTGAGAACACAATTGCTCAATCACCTGATTTTTCCTTCCTTCTAACCGCAATCACTGGCCTCAGGTCCGATTCCGGCATCCTCCCTACGCGGCACCTCCTGAGAGGAGGGGCTTGAGCCGCAACACTTGCCTTCTGTTCCTCCCTCCAGGAACTCGAGAAGGACGAGAAAGACCAAAAGGCTTTGGAGGAGCCTGGACCCGGCAAGGGATAAACTTCTTAAAGGCAGCCAGCTGAGCTCTCGTCTCCATAAACTTCTGCACCACCATCTCAATAGCAGTGCCAAAAAGTCTGGAAGCGAGACTGGGGCATTGAGGAGGACGGTCTTATCACTTTCCCTGATGCCCAACAGATGCTTGCTACCACCATAGCTTCCATGGAACGGCCAATTAACCAGGCTGCCAGTCTGGTGGCTCGGAGGGCCAGATCTGTAGCTATGCGGAATTCAGCCACCGCCACAGAAGATCGACCCTCGCCTTGGTCCAGGTCTTTATGTAGGTTGACCTCATATGCCCGCAGCACCGTCATGGTTTGCTGGGCCTGATCTGCTATCGCATATGATTTGCCAACCAGCCTCGATGTTGTCTTGCATGGCAGAACGGGTGCCTTCAAAGATGAGGATGTCCCCAGGAAGAGAGAGCTAGCCAAATTCTCTTCAACCCAAGGCATTCATCCATAGCCCTGTGCACACATCCCCTTGAGATTCATGTAGCTCGAATTTCAAGGGACTGCGTGAACAGAGTAAGGGTATTTCCACGAACCTGCCTCCACAGTGTAATGAAAGGCTTACCGGAGCTGGAGACTTATGACGAGGCAGATATCTCTCATCGAATCTACCATGATAGACTTCATGCTTCAGGCTGGAACTTTCTAGACTGATTCAGGCTTTTTTATGATTTTTTTTTTTTTCTGAACCTGACTCTACTTCTACTTCCTCTGGACTAGAACCGGGCAAACTGCTCTCATCCAACCCAGAAGAAGCCGCTATTCGGGCTTCCAGGCCAGCAAGAGCTGCGGAATTAGTCTGAGAAGCAAGGGAACCCTCTTCAAGCCCCCCTCCAAGCTCCATCTGAGATCCCCACAATCACAGTCGTCACACCTCCTCAGCAGATGCAGGTCCGACACTACGGGGCTCAGAGGCTTCAGTTCTCGTAAAGAGAGCCAAACGGGAGCGGAGATTTCTCTCTGAGAATGTATAACTGTGAGTTTGAAACTTTGAAACTGAGAAACTTTGAAACTGAGCCAGTATAAAAAAATAAATAAATGATTAAATATTATGAGTAAGAATTAATGGTGAATTTAATATTCTGGATGCTCCACTGTCAAATTCAATTCAATTCAATTCAATTCAAATTTATTTGTATAGTGCTTTTCACAATACACATCGTTTCAAAGCAGCTTTACAGAGAATGGATGTCAACATTACAATTTAAAGAAAGCAGTTAGCAAATAAAATAATTTAGTTGATTAATTTACAATCAGAGTTAGCAGTTTAACCGAAGTTAGAAGCAATGTGCTCCCGGAAAATAAATTAACAATAAGGATAAATAATTAGGTAATGAGCATGTTGATCCAGATGATTGCGTCTTCTGAAGTCCTCGCAGGAACTGGCGCCGTCTCTTCACAGGTGATGGTCATCTGAGGTCTTCTGAAGAGGCTGGATTCGGACTGAAGCTGATGTGGTCTCTAGTCACCTCGGGGCAGATGTCCCGCGGTAGAACAAAGGGACTTGAAGATGATATATGAACGCTTACTTAGTCTCTGCGCAGAGTGTTTGTTTAAATTATTTCACTTTTTTTTTTTTAAATGAGATCATTTAAAGTTATCTCCTTTTGATCTTTCTTCTTCACTGGACGAACGTGTGGTGGCAGCAGGTTGCGCGTGACCGCTGCTGTGGACGCGCAGAGGAAGACGCTGTACGAAACGTCATTTCCGGTTCGGAGAAGAGCTATCCAACAACAAAATGGAAGGGAAAAATAATCTTGACGATTTGGACGCTCGCCTTCAAGTTCTCGAAAAGCGCATTTATGGGGAAAGAGGAGGAAACAACAATAAGCCAGTGAAGGTGATTCACGCCCTCTGTCTCGGCGCGTGTCCGCTGTTCCCGCAGTGTTTATTGTTGTGGATTTGACCGGTCATATTCACAACATAATAGTATTTTTTCTTCTTGACGAATTTGAAGTGCATTAGCTGTCAGAAATATCCCGCTGATGTTTGTGGGTGTTGTGAGGCGGTAGTGAGAGTTTGTTTTGCGGGTGTGGCAGCAGACGCAATACAGTAAAAAAAACTATGCGAAAATAAATAATAAGATTAAATTAAATGAATTCAATATAGTTCCTAACTCGTACAGCACAGAATAGCGAGTAGTCTTTTTTTAAATACATAGAAACGAAAGTGTTTATACATAAACATATAGCCGACTTAATTTTTTAGGATGGGGGTTATATTTTGGGGGTCTGTGGCAATTAAAAGATAGAAAACCCTTGATCTAACTCGCTTAACATTCATATATAATACCAGTTTTAATTGAGTGAAGCGGCTTTTCAAACAAGAACAAATGTAGGGCGAGATTTGAGTTTGTCCACGGGGGAATTGATTGAATGGTTTGCTATTGGTCGATCTAATGTGAGTGACAGGTTGCCCCGCCCTTGTGCCATTAAACACATCATCACATTGACGTAATACGACCCATTGGCCGCTGCTGCGAAACGTCAACGCGTCCGCCATATTGGTGAGGGCAAGACTGCACCGTAAACTGGCGAGCTGCGGTTTTTTTGGATAAAAACGAAAATAACGTTTACATTTATCCACCGATTTCAGTGGTTTATGATGCATGTGGTGTACAAAAAGTCTAGTTACTTTAAAAAAATATTTATTTTAATAGTCAAAGCTCAGACTTGTCCCGCATTTGGCTGCTTTATTCTTGGATGAGAATTGTGAAGACGCTCATAATGAGATCGTGTACATTTTCACATTAAATGAAAAAATATTTCTTATTGTGGAAAAGGCATTTTCTGTCTTGTAACCCATTTTAGCTTTTCTTGTGTGAAAATGAAGCAAATCGTCAAATACAAATCACACAGGCTGGAAAAACCTATTCCCTTCCTACAGCTACTTCCCACCGTCTCCTCAACTCTTTATCTCTGGGAAACCTTCAATGTGTGAGAAAAGTGAGCTAGCCAACTAACTAACGTTACAGTAATTCACAAAATGTCAGTCAACTAACCGAAACGAGCGCTTGTCTTAAAAGTCGGTTTTAAGAAAATAAAGATGCATTTTTATTTTAGTGTATAAAATAAGATAATATAGGCTAAAAACTATAATATAAATCATGTAAACTCATGTCTCAACTTTCACAGCTAACTAGTGACATTTTTTCTGACTGACTCCAGTGGTCAACTACTATCAACATAATTATATAATGACCAAATACAACCAGAAACAAATGTTCAGCCTTACCTGTGAAAGGTTATTCCCCGAGACCTGTATTGAATAGTGCGGTGATTTGTACTAGGGCTGTGCAATATGGACAAAATAATCACATTGCGATTTATTTTGCAATTTTGGTAATTGTTTTTGCTTTTTCAAACATGCTTCATTCTGAATGTATTCAGTGCACAAGAAGTGCATAACAAAATGTTTCACAATGAAGTAACTGTATTTACAGCTTCATAAACAAAACTGTAATTAACTGTCTTTAAAACAGAAAATAAAATAAGGTTAACTAACCTGAAATTTCAGTCATAATAAGTAAACTTCAAAACTGTATTTCAGTGCACACATTTCACACTGTACAGTAGATTAACTGCTTGATAATCAAAACTGTAAAAAAAATTGTCTTAAAAACAGAGAACATAAAATAAATTACGATTATTTCTTCCGCCTTACATTTCTCTTACAGAAACTTATGTGAAATAAGTGCGAGTTGGCAGCTGGTGTCTTTTGTCCAGTGTTTGAATCCAAAACTCTCTCAAACGACTGATGTTGAATTTCTCTTTGGTACCAAATCATTTTTATTCTGAACTGCATCCATATTTTTTCTTCATTCCTCCCGTTTGCCTATTCTGTTCTCCCGCTTTGCTTTGTTCTCATTTGTGCTGAGCGAGCTCTGATTGGTTAACATCTTAAACATGCGCACAATAACGTTGCAGTATTCTGAATTAAAATACAAATAAATGAACAAATAAAATTGCAGACTTGTGCGATTTAGAAATTGCATGTGCTCAAATCGCGATTGTTTTGCGATTAATTGCACAGCCCTGATTTGTACACGAAACAGCCATTTTTCTCGAAATCCAGCGTTATGGGAACGTTGCCCTGCACAATATGGCGGCGCCGTTGACGTGCGATCCAGAGGCCAATGGGGCGTCTGTGTGTTTATTATGTCTGTGCATCATCAGCTATTTTGATGAAACATTACCCTCGATTTCACAGACAAGGCTAAAGCTAGTCCTAGACTAAAATGCATGTTTGGGCTGTTGTTGTGCCATTGTTTTGTCTCAAGATGCACAACAGTAATGTTTTTTTTTCTAGGTTAGGTTAATAAAAGCTACTTTAATTGAACTAAGGCCTAATCCTGGCTTAATCTAAACCCTGTCTGTGAAACCAGACCTGCGACGCAAATGGATTAAAAAACAATAATAATAAAGTGCAGGGATGAATGATTTATAATAAATACTGCAATATTCCATATGAAAATAAGAATTTTGATTTCATGGTGACTTGATTTTAATTAGTAAATTAGACGTTTGGAGGCTTGTAAGTTGATCTTGAAATGCCCTCCTGTGACACACTGAACCTACTTGCACGGCATTTTCTGAATTCTATTACAATTATTAAAATGAGTTCATCCTAATTTTGAGATTACATGGAATATTTGTACTTTAAAATATAATTTGTTATACTAGGACAGTTCAAAACAAACCAAAATTTCGATCGAAAGTGGTGAACTCAGAAATGGTGTAACCTGTATTAACCTTTAGCAGGATTTATAATCTGTCTTTCCTTCCTTCAGTGCGCTGAATCACTCACGCGGATCAGCGGTGCTCTCGCAAACACCGCAAACAAGAGAGAGCGCGTCAAGATCCTTCACAAGAAGAGTGAGAGCCTTCAAATTAATCGGGAATGCGTGTGTGTTCGACTTGTTTTAATATGTTGCGTCATCATTTATCAATGTATCTTCTCCATCAGTCGAAGATTTGCTGAAGTATTTGGACCCCCAGTTCACAGACTTCATTGCTGTGCCAGATGCAATGAAATTGGAGTTTATTCTAGCAGGTCAGCGCACTTTTTTTCATCCATGTGTGCATGCATTTCCCAACTGGTTTTGCTTCAAGACCCTGATTTTACATTGGATGTACAGTACCATACTTGTGAATTATACAAATATGAAGATAAATCAGTTCTTAAGCCCATAGGCCAATATGCACAATTATTAAATGACATGCATTGAATAAAAATGTGGCCAATTTTTGTTGTGTCACTAATAACGCACTGCAAAAACACATTGTATTTGGCACAAACCATGAGTATATCCTCATTGCATGTGAACATCTATTTTACTGTATTTTACTGTATTCTGTATAGAATTGAAATTTCTTGGTTTGTAAGGATGAGCATGTCAGAATTTGTCTATGCTGCATAATTTCACTAAGTGACAGATGAATTTCCAGTAAAATACCGTATATATTCCACGGGCCACAAAACCTATGAGAAGTGTTTTCTCCTCGCTTTTAAAAGTTGATATGCCCATTTATTTTGCGATCCTGACTCTATATGGTTAGTTGCATGTTATTGTTTGCATTTAGCATTGTTTCCCTCCGCTGTCCCATACCTGCAAGTTGGGATTCATCGATTGACCCTTCGCAAAACCCGCCGCCGCTGCTATACCCGACAACCCATGCGCTCTCATGCCACACATCATGTTCTCACGATGTGAAAAATACATCGTGGATCAGAGAGGACACTGACAACGTATGAAACAGTTTCATATTTAAAATATTGTAATTTTTTGTTTTCTAAATACCATATAGTGGCTCCTTAATGTCATGATGGATCCTTCAACTGTCTCGTGACCCGATCATCTCTTCACACTAGTTCATTTATAGCATCAAATAAACATGAATGAACATCAGAAGGAATGTTGTTTCAAGCGCGGAAAGACATTTACTCCCTGACGGCTTTGTCGGATAAGATGGCGGATTCGGCGTTATGATTGGTTAGATCGCCTGTCAATCAAACTGTTTGCGAAGGGTCAATTGAGCACTGCTGAAGAATATCATGTTTTTGTATAGATTTAATTCTTTCCTCCTCCTATATCTCCAGAGGAAGATTTTTTGCGTTCCCAGGCCACTTTATTGGAGCAGGTGCACAATCTGCAGCCTCTTCTGGACAGTAACCACATTAAAGGTAAAACACTGACAATTGCTGTGTTTGTGAAATATGTCGGTAGCTATGCTTCTGTCCACCTGCATTTTGGGATGGATACGCCAAGTTGCGCATAAATGTGAGTTTTAACCAGTAAGAAAACATGCGCATAAACTACGATTGAAACACATTTACCGAATAAATTCCTTGATGCTCCTCAAAAAAGTTGCACGATGGGATGGCATAACTGGACTACCATCTGGAATGCTGTTTTGGTTCTTCTGAAATCCCTGAGCAAAGTCTCTCATCAAAGTGGTTTGGTATAATTACGCTCTTACACGACCGCGCTCCCACACAACAGGCATCCGCCTCCAAAATGCATTTATTGCTCGTCGTCTGCGGCCTCTGAGATTCAAGTAATTGTTATATACGAAAAGGATCACATACAGCGCCTTCTCCTCATTTCTTAGTGACATTTAACACCAGTTTATCAGGAAGTGACAGGTTTGTTCTCTTATACTCACTGGATGGAAACGCTGCTTTATTCGCAAATGGTTTTTTGCTATATTCCCACTTTGCACACAAGTTGGATGAGCAACATAGCTTGTGACTATTTTCTTTCAGTATGGCTGAAGTTATCTGGATGTATTATTAACACTTTTTGTTTTTGCAGCGGTTCCAGAGCTGACCACTAAAGTACAGCGGTTGTCACACATTCACATTCAACAGCAGGTAACAAAACAAAAAAACATTTAATCTCCATTATCTTCTGTGCTCTGGAGTGTGAGAAGTACTGAGAAATTGTACTTAACTTAAAGTTCTGATTCTCTGTCCAAAAATGTTACTCAAATAAAAATCTACATTTATTTGTACTCAAGTATTTAAACTGGACGTCTTATGCTTTACGTTCATCTTTCTTTAGTGTGTAAAGCATGAAAAAGCTCTGCCAAGTCACACCGCCTCTGTCTCAGTCTTGAGTTTTCTTCCAAGAACTAACAAGTCACAATATTCCTCATTTAAATAATCCCCGCCCAAGATTTATGCAAAATAAAGGGGCGGGGCCTGATTAAGTAGTGTGTTGAAACTGGCGGTTATGGTAATGATTGGGACATTTCCCCAAACACACAGTTGACCAATCACAACACACTGATCCAGCTGACCAATCAGAGCACACTATGCTTTTCAGTAGGAGGGGCAGGTACTAAACGGAGCGTTACTGACAGACTGGGAAGAGAGGAGCTGCAACAATGGAGAATTTCAAGTTCAAAGTGTTTATTGTCATATGCACAGACAGAAAGCATGTTTCCCTGTACAATGAAATTCTGACTTTGCCGTCCACACTAAATGTCACAGTAAATAATAAATAATACAAAATATACAACAAGAAATACAAAAAAATACAAAATAAGAGCATAATATGTGAAAAATAATGTGTATTTTGAACTTTAAAGCATGAAAACGTATTCTTTTACACCCCAAAATCAAAATTTAGACTGAAAAATATGGAAAAAAGCATAATATGGTGTCTATTATTATTATTATTATAGTCATTATACCAGTGCAATATTAAACCAATATCCTAAAACCCGTTACCTGAATATTTTCAGCAGATGATTTGTAATGATTTGACATTTGAATATAGTGATTCTTAGACTAATAATCAAGTCCAGTCATGAATCTACAGCGACCAAAACTTGTCATCATTTGCTCACTTTGTCTGACTAAAGTCACATTAGGATAAAGAAAAATAATATTTTTACTATTAAATAAATCCAAAACAATTTCAGTCACATACACATTTCCTGTGTACTTTACATTCTATATGAAATTGTACTGGAGTAAAAAGTATTATTTTTAACTTATAAATGTAACAGATTGCAAAAAAAAAAAAAACAATTACAGTAGTAAGTACTATTACTCGCATACTTTTTACACCTTGTTGTAAAAAAAAAAAAACACTTGTATTTTACAAGTATATTAGGATGCAGGTTTCACCATCTCTAAAAGAGAATATGATGATTCTCCTTCCTGTACAAACAAATGATCCCTGATTGACTTTCACAGGACCAGAATGAAGAATTGTCTGCTGAAGTGAAAAGGCTGTTTGAAGAGTACAACAAAATGGTATCCTTGCAGTGGAAGTTAAAAAAAGGCTCCTATTTAATTATATTTGACCGCTTGCCATGTGTTCAGAACTCCCCGCAGCTAAATAGACAATAAGCTCATTTTTGAACATGAATTCTTTCGCATGAATGCTTTACTATCCTTAACCTTTTCACAGATGTTTCTTTTATCAAAACAGTTTTCACAGTGGGATGAAACTATTCGGATGCTGGAAGGACCCAAGCAAGGCCAGCCGATCGATTAGGGTTGTAATGCGATGGAAGGTTCATTGTATAATGTTGCGTTTACAATTCTTCATTACTGATATGATTAATAAAACTGCACCGTCATTCCTAAACATACCTTGTTGTATTTAAGTGTCGTTTAAGGCAATTGCTTACCCTTGATATTGTAAAATTATGCTCCTCTTACTGTATTATCAACAATTAAATGGTCGATACATTTGTGTTTGCAAAAACAAATTTGTCCTGTAATACGAGGTGTTTGGAAAATGTATTCCTTCCATTCTCCTCTGAAGTAAAGAGTTGGGGAACTTGTTTTGTTTAGTTTATTTATTCCAGCAGTTGTGAGGACGATGTGTGTACGAGGGTGGTGTTTTACTTCCTTTACGAAAGTTTCGCTTCCTAAATTACCTTAAATAAACCATAAAAGTACCGCTGTGGTATTTGTGTTTTTTTAATGTATCTAGAATTAACCTTCTTGAGTGTTCCTTGAGCTTCACTTTTAATGTTAATAAAGTTTTTTTTTTGCACACTATATATATATATATATATATATATATATATAATAATACACACACATTATGGATGCACACATACATGTATCCATTTATATTATATACATATTACACATATATATACACACACACACGTATATATATATATATATATATATATATATATATATGCATGCATACATGTATGCATATGTATATATACAGTGGTTACGGAAAGTATTCAGACCCCCTTAAATTTTTCACTCTTTGTTATATTGTATTGTTATATTTTTGTACTGGAAGAAGAACAATTGTTTTCTATTGGTGGATCTCATGTGAGTGACAGGTTGCCCCGCCCACATGTCAATGAACACATCATCGGAGGAAATGTAGCTAGAGGGAGGGGAAGCAATTTTGATTAGATTATGAAGCACATGAATTTAAAAATACTAATTATGTGTATGGATAAATAATTTATAATAAATACAGTAATATTCCATAGAACAGGGGTCTTCAACGTTTTTCAGGGCAAGGACCCCTTAGATGAGCGAGACACGGAGCAGGGACCCCCCACACAAAATATGTCAAACAGCTCGCGATTCGGACTTTATATCTCGCGATTCGGACTTTATATCTCGCGATTCGGACTTTATAGCTCGCGATTCGGACTTTATATTTCGCGATTCGGACTTTATAGCTCGCGATTCGGACATTATGGCTCGCGATTCGGACTTTATGGCTCGCGATTCGGACTTTATGGCTCGCGATTCGGACTTTATGGCTCGCGATTCGGACTTTATGGCTCGCGATTCGGACTTTATAGCTCGCGATTCGGACTTTATGGCTCGCGATTCGGACTTTATAGCGCGCGATTCGGACTTTATAGCTCGCGATTCGGACTTTATGGCTCGCGATTCGGACTTTATAGCTCGCGATTCGGACTTTATGGCTCGCGATTCGGACTTTATGGCTCGCGATTCGGACTTTATGGCTCGCGATTCGGACATTATGGCTCGCGATTCGGACTTTATGGCTCGCGATTCGGACTTTATGGCTCGCGATTCGGACTTTATAGCTCGCGATTCGGACTTTATGGCTCGCGATTCGGACTTTATGGCTCGCGATTCGGACTTTATGGCTCGCGATTCGGACTTTATGGCTCGCGATTCGGACTTTATAGCTCGCGATTCGGACTTTATGGCTCGCGATTCGGACTTTATAGCTCGCGATTCGGACTTTATGGCTCGCGATTCGGACTTTATGGCTCGCGATTCGGACTTTATGGCTCGCGATTCGGACATTATGGCTCGCGATTCGGACTTTATGGCTCGCGATTCGGACTTTATGGCTCGCGATTCGGACTTTATGGCTCGCGATTCGGACTTTATAGCTCGCGATTCGGACTTTATGGCTCGCGATTCGGACTTTATGGCTCGCGATTCGGACTTTATGGCTCGCGATTCGGACTTTATGGCTCGCGATTCGGACTTTATGGCTCGCGATTCGGACATTATGGCTCGCGATTCGGACTTTATGGCTCGCGATTCGGACTTTATAGCTCGCGATTCGGACTTTATAGCTCGCGATTCGGACTTTATAGCTCGCGATTCGGACTTTATGGCTCGCGATTCGGACTTTATAGCTCGCGATTCGGACTTTATGGCTCGCGATTCGGACTTTATAGCTCGCGATTCAGACTTTATAGCTCGCGATTCGGACTTTACAGCTCGCGATTCGGACTTTAATATTTAGGTAAAATTTGTCTATGGTAAAAATTAAAAGAGCTCATAGCGACACCATCATGGCCCTTCTTTATTAATTCAAGTGGAGGTAACATATTTCCTGTTTGAGAGTGGAGCTCCACTCGCCCACGGTCTGCAGCCAGACCCTTCTCATTTTTCGGCCGATTGGACATGTTGAATCGGCGTCGGTGAGAGAGAGAACTCTGATTGGCTGTTCAGCATAGTAAACGAGTCAGTTCACGAGAATATATAGCAAAAGTTATGAAAGCAAGCGAATAAGTCATGACGGCACCGACGGAAGCTTGTTCTAATTTCACGTCCTCTTACCCGAGCACTCGAACGCACGAATATTTTCATAATAACATGAGAGGAGTGGAATAAAGCACGTGATCAGCATGACTGATATTCAAAACGGTCAGCAAGCGCTGCTTTGTATATGGTTTGTATACTTGCCGTCTTGGTTTCGCTTTCCCCTTTTGAATGACGAATATAGACAAATATATCTGCTTAAATAGACAGTCATCTCATTTATATGCAGGCGCTAGTTGACAGTCGGCTTAAATTCTTTCAGTGCTCAAGCTCATATTTTTCCGCCGACATGAGCGACAACACCGTCGGCTTCCGTCGCCGCTAGTTCTTGGACGTCGGGTTGGTGTGTTTAAACAGAACTTCACATTTTAATTTTACTATCAGGCGATCCATTCTGGCGAGTTAAATTGTATATAAATTATTAGCCAGTAGCATTTTCAAATTATAGTCTGCGTTGACAGTATCATGAGATCACGTGACTGCACGTGGACGGAAGGGTTTTATTAAAGCTGTTAATGTAATACTATTTGTAAAATAAAATATATTTTATTTAAATTTGACTTTGTGATGTTTTTACACGTTTTATTTTTTTTTAATTATTTGTGATCAAACATTAATTGACGGACCCCCTGCAATACCGCCGCGGACCCCCGGTTGAAGACCCATGCCATAGAATTAAAAAAAGAATTGGCAGTTTTGATTTCATGGTGACTTTAAAGGTATTTTGAGAAAGCTGGGTGATGCTTTGAAAAATTTGCATTTATGAAAATAAAAAAATAATATTCAATTTAAAAGTGTCTTTAGAAATTTAGGTTGACGGATAAGTGGAAGATAGCAACCCTATTGATAAAAAACAAATTATATTTTCACTAAGAACAACTTTTTTTTTTTTTTTACCAACTTTGTATGGTTAGAATTATTTAAATGATAAAATAAGCTGTTATTTGTCAGTATTTAAGACAGCAAAAACAAAGAAAACACTTATCTATTCAAGAAATATGAACATTTTATTTACAAAATGGTTTGGAGCTAGATCATTTTATGCTTGTTGACCTGTACATAATAATAATAATTGAATAAGACATACTTTATCTTTTTCACATCTCATTTTCATCGAAATATAATATCATTATATCAGTTCCGAATGTTGTAAATCTAAATTTAGTTTCTTTGTGGTTTATTCTACAATTTTTATCTACAATGAAAACTTGTCGCATGAATGTTATGAACTTCCAGTCTAAAAACGTTCAAGTGCATATTTTACTGGATAAATTCCATGACTTTATATGAAACGCGTTGTTTTTATCAGATGTTCTCCAAGTCTTTCACCAGAACGAGCGAGCGAAGAATGAAAGTGTGACGCGCAGGGAAGCCCCGCCCATCAGACTGTGAAATGGTCACGTGAAATACAAACTGACCAACAGGAGCGCGCGCTCTGGGGAAGTGTCGAATTTTGAAACGGTTGGTGAACAAAACATTAACTCGATCACACCGTCAGATTTGCCTCCTTTCTCCGTCTCACTGTAAGTATGCTGCTTTAAAATACCCTTTAACATCGTCCAAAGTGCAATTTAGTGCGTCAAACTGTCTAATTTAATCAATAATGCAGGATTGTCAACGAGCAATGTTCTGTTGTAAAGTACGTTTAGCCGCATAGCTGCTAAGCTATTCTTCAGGTTAACAATCACAACAAGATAAAAATAATTGTCAAGTCGTGAATTTGATTTGAGTTTAGGTCTAGGATAAAACCTAGATCAGATACCCTCTTGTATTTTTAGTGCATTGTCATCAAAACAAACTTTAACTGTTATTTTTGTAAAGCCTGGCCTTTGAAAGAGACCTAACATTTGGAAGGGTTTGTGCACTTTGAATCCTTAAAGATCCATAAAGCATTAAAGATCGGATGAGACATGTTTAAAATGACAGATGGACATAGACTGAAGCATATTTCCAAAGATGGCAGTGCAGTAATTGTGTGTTTTGTGTCGTGTAGTGTGCAGAGATGGATGAAGAAGAGAGTACAGAGCGACAGATGCAGATTGCCATGTTGTGTCAACGACTGGCCAAGATGAAGCAATTATTCAATGATGGTAATAACTTTCACATTTGGGAATTGCATGTGCTAATTCATATTTTTAGGGTACCCACACCTTTAACTCTATAGGGGAATATTACATTTGTGATCTATCTGGGAATGTTACAGAAATTAAAGGCTTAGTTCACCTAAAAATGAAAATTCTGTCATTAATTCCTCTCCCTCGTGTCGTTCTACACCCTTTAAGACCTTCGTTCATCTTCAGAACACAATTAAGATATTTTTGATGAAATCCTATGGTTCAGTGAGGACTCTAATTATCACTTTCAGATGGCCAGAAAGATAATAAAGCATGTTTAAAACAGGTCATGTGACTACAGTGGTTGAACATTAATATAATAAAGCGACGAGAATACTTTTTGTGTGCCTAAAAAACCAAAATAACGACAATATCTAGTGATGGTCGATTTCAAAACACTGATTCATGAAGCTTTACGAATCTTTTGTTTCGAATCAGTGTTTCGGATCAAAGCGAACTGTTGATATGGGAATCACATAAGACGTAACGAAGCCTCGTTTACTGAAATCACGTGACTTTGGCGCTCCAAACCATTCACTTGAAACAAAAGATTCGTAAAGCTTCATGAATCAGTGTTTTGAAATCGTCCAGCACTAGATATTGTTGAAAAGTTGTTTTTTTGCCACACAAAAAGTATTCTCGTCGCTTTATAATATTAATGTTGATCCACTGTACTCACATGAACTGTTTTAATTATGTTTTTAGTATGAAAGTGTTCATTATCTTGCTGTCAATAGAGACTCACTGAACCATCGGATTTCATCAAAAATATCTTCATTTGTGTTCTGAAGATGAACGAAGGTCTTACGGGTGTAGAACGACACGAGGGCGAGGAATTCATGACTGAATCTTCATTTTTGGGCCAATAAACCCTTTAATATTGTTGTCGATATTCCTGTAATTCCAGTATAAATGTAATTATGCTTTACAGTAAAATATTTAATCTTTTTTTCGAGCAATTTCTAAAATGTTTATTTGCAATCTTGATCCAGTAATCGTAAAAGTCAAGCGAATTCATCAGTCAAAACAAAATTGTGGGTTGCAGTCAGCCAAACCAGAACATTTACAGCTTTTCTTCCATACAGATGACACGGACTACATCAACCAGGCCATCAGTTCAAACTCACCTGACACCTGCCGGACATTTCTGACCAATCTGGAGAAGAAGGGTAATCCTCAAATGGATCCCAGCCTTCTCACAAAGCTCATCGACTGCTACACGCGTGTCTTTTCCAGCATGCCGTTGGGGAAGTACAGTCAGAACGAGAGCTATGCCAAGATGCTGGTCAGATTTGCTGAGTTAAAATCGTAAGTCACTTAAGTTCCATCTCAATTATTCAGGCATCATGGAAGTTATGTGCATAATGGTCGTCGTTTCATTAAAGAAGTCATACTATGCCTTTTTGCAATGTCATGATTTTGTTTTTGGGCTAGTATCGGTTTTCGGTTGCTTGAATGTTCAAATACATATGATTTTCTACATACTTGTTAATGAGTGCGTTTACATACAAACATGAGTGCGTTCTTAAACCGATGATTTTGCTTAATAAGCCGACAAAATGTGTGGTAATGTAAACGCGTTAAACTGTTAAACGGCTTTAGAGTAAACAGATCGACAGAGCTCGATTTGGCCCAGCATGTAAACATGTGCATGTGTGATGTGCGACAGGAAAGCGAAAGACTGGAACAGCGAGTGTTTTGCGGTAGGGAGGAGAAATATAATGCAAACTAGACATTTTTTTTTGACCCGTGAAAAAAAAAAAGATGTGTTCTCATATCGTGAAGGCAAAGGTGAAGTTCACCTCTTCTGTGAACACTTGATCCCCTTATTTAAAAAAAAAAAAAAAAAAAAAAAAAACCTTTCCTTCCCTTTTCCCTTCCTACTCTAGCTTATGGTACTGAGCAATGTATGAAACTTGTATTGTGAGCACTTCCTGTGTTATTTGCCAATTCATGAAGAATCGCTTGTTTGTTTTCCTCACTTGTAAGTCGCTTTGGATAAAAGCGTCTGCTAAATGACTAAATGTAAATGTAAAGGACGAGTGCTATAGTTGTAGGAACTTCAAATATGAGAGGAGAATGAGTTTTGAAATTTTCTGAGGAAGGGCTGTAACTAACACTTATTTTGATAATCGATTCGTTGGCTAATCGATTATTTCTTCGATTAATCGGATAAAAAAAATTCTTTATTTGATTTTATTGACCAAACACTCTATTCCACATCGTGTCCTTCAAACAAACGTGCCAACTGAATGCTATGAAAACATGTAGTGAATATATCCATAACACTTTACTATAAGGTTCATTAGTTAACTGCATTTATACAGCATTTATTAATCTTTGTTAATGTTAACTTCAACATTCAAAGTGAAAGTGAAAGTCGTGACGTGTTGTCAAGTATGGTGACCCGTACTCGAAATTGGTGCTCTGCATTTAACCCATCCCAAGTGCGCACACACACACACACACACACACACACACACAGTGAACACACACACCTATTGCGACAGCGCCCTGGGAGCAATTAGGGGTTAGTTTACTAATACTAATTTAGTTTACTAATACATTATTAAAATCTTGTTAACATTAGTTAATGCACTGTGAACTAACATGAACAACTGTATTTTCATTAATTAACGTTAATGAAGATTAGTAAATACAGTAACAAATGTGTTGCTCATGGTTAGCACGCTGGAGGGACTTTGTGCTTTGTAACTTTGCAGACCTTTTTTGTGCTCAAAAAGCGAAATTACACAATAAAGAAAGATGAACATGTAAAAAGAGCATAATAGTTTGATCGCTTATGCGTTTCAAAACCTGTATGACTTTCTTTTTGTGAAACACAAAAGTATTTGCACATAGCTTTTTTCTATATGAAACATAGTTCATATGGTTTGAAATGATGTGAGGGTTAGAAAATAAAGACAGATTTTTAGTTAAACATAGAAGTATGAACAACTTCTATGAACTGTCAAATGTTTTAATCCATTTTTAATGTCTGTCTCTGCCAACAGCATCCAAGACGTAAATGATGCACAGGCTAGTTTTGATATAGCGAGATCCCACTGTAAGGATTTTGCTTTCGTTCACATTGCTTATGCGCAGTTTGAGCTTTTGCAAGGTAAGGAGACTTTAGTGACACATTTAGCTTTTGCCTCTTTCAAAGTGTTTGGTTATTGAGAACACATGGTCATGAAGTTGCTTTCATTCTCCCCAGGCAACATTAAGAAATGCACTTTGATTCTTCAGAAGGCTTTTGAAATGAATGCGAAACCCAGGCACGTTCTGGAGGCTGCCATGCAGAATCTAAATGGAGGCAAACTCCTCCTCGCACATGAGGATAAAGAGAACATATCAGGTTTGTGTAGGTATGATGCTATTGAGTCCATTTTGGAGCATTTATTTTAAAAAAATGACTTGTTCATTATTCAAAATGTAGTAAGGGTTGGAATAAGGTGCGTAAATTAGAGAATCGCCATTGTTTCTGTTGTACTCATCTGTGTAATGTATGCTTTTGCTTACTTGTGAGTGATCTCTTTTAATGATCTCTAGTCTCTGCACATGACAATGCTCAAGATTCTGTGAGAAGCAGCTCCAGAACATCAGATGGAACATGTGACCTACGAGCCAGCAGCACTTTTCCCCATGGGTATGATACATTTAGCTCATTTATGGGATGTTCATGACAGTTTTGCTGGCCAGTTTTGCAAGTTAAGCAACATGGTGAATATCAATCATTTTCAACTCTATTTTTCCCCATAAATATTAATATGTATATAGAATGTTATTAAAAAGGTAAAAAAAATGCACGTCATTCAAAAATATTTTTCAATAGATTGTGGTCAGTAGTGCCTCATCTCTCTCTCACTCGTCTCATTCGCTCCGGTTGAATTGTGCTTGTGTTGCACATAATTTTAGTGAAACAAGCCGCTTCTCAGTCTCAAACAGGTTCTGAGTCACGAGTACCAAAATGAGCGGCTTACTGCGCTAAAACGGTCAGATACATCCAAAATTATGTCAAAATGCCCGTCATGGCGAGTATTCGTTCCAAAACGAATATTGATTCCTGCTGCTGTCTGTCATGTTAATCAAAGAACTAAAGACGAAGAAAATCACTTTCTACTCTTGACTGAATCCGTTTTATAACTTTAACGGTAAGCATTAATCTTACCACTGGATGTTATTTTACATTTGATGACTTTAATTTCTGTAGTATTTCTTACCTGAATAAAAACCTACCTAACCTGAAAAACTTAGTTTCATAGCCCTTTTAAGAGCGTTTATTTGTGCTGTTGTTAGCAATTTTTTTTGTTTGGTAATTTATTACTGACTTTTTACTTTATTTTCTACTTTTTTAATGAAAATAAAACTTTGCAATGAAGAAAAGTAGATTTTTGTTTGAATATGCTGTCAGTAATAGTTCTTTGAAAGAAAATCAGCAAAAATCTCTATTAAAAAGCTTGACCCAAGGTATACTATTGCATTAAAGCTGCTGCTGCCACCTTCTTTACTACAAAGAAATTGATTGTGTTAAACATTCCAGGATTGATCAGAAGTTCAGTCCACAAGATGAGAACATGCCTGTATGGAGAGCAGGGTCACAACCGAGGAGAATGGCCATGGTAAGTTGTGAGAAGAGGTCAGCGAACAACATTTGAAAGTGGAAGTGCGTGTTCTTACTTATATTCCTTCCGACAGGCAGAAAGAGTGCCCATGGTGCCTCTCTCTATCCCTGAAAATGAGAGCAGTGACTCTGACGGTGTTCAGAAACCAGAAGCTCCTGTTACCTACAGCAGTAGTTTCTCCAGGTGAGAAATGAATGTGAATCTGTGCAGGGTTGGGCAGTGCGAGTTCAAATTTCACACAGTTGCATTGGTGCGAGTGAGCAATGTTCAGGTTGTTTTGGTACCTGGTTGACACGTGTACTACGTTAACCCTTTGACAGCGTTTGCTGGTTTCTGGAGCATACGATCTCCTGGTGTGATTAGAACATTCACTGCAAAAATTGCTAAATTCAAATATGATCTTACATCTGCCATATAGCGTTGTTATTATGGCTGCGATAGCGCCGCTCCCTATACGCAGAGTATGCATTCTATAAAGGGCACCAACTACCAAGAAAACCACCATCCAAAAATGAATGCGAAAGTCCGTGCGCGTTCAACAGCGATTTCAACCAAGGTCTATATCTAAAAGAGTGCAATAGTCAAGCTTGTCTGTAATAATCATCAAATAAGCGTGATCAGATTGCGACAGGCCTTGACCCTGTTTCAAATTTCCTCATTCTTTCTCAAGCCTTAATGTTTGATTTTCTACAGGCAAACAAGCGGTTCAAGCGTCCGCTCCACGTTCCCGATGTGTTCCTCAAAGAAGGGCACTCCAGATGGAGACTCCTACAGTTTATTAAACCTGAAGGTATAAGAGTCATCTGGCCTTACTATAGCACTAGTTTTATTTCAAGTGCATGTATAGTACTGAATAGCGTCCTCCTTTTTCATGCAGCCACCCATGATTAGTCCAGATCATCTGAGGGCACACATTGAAGAGGGTGACACCATCACAGCACTCCTACACAGAGCAGAAAGAAAAGAAACTACTAGAGTGGAAGGTAATTTTTAACAGAGATGTTACTAGGACTTAAATTTTAGTCTGTTCCCCAGACAAAGCTGTCATTGAACTCAAGGAACTTTTGTAGTAGTGCATTCCTTTCTTCAGATGTCTTCTTTCTTCCATAGAAACCACCAATATCAACCAGCTCATCAGCACAAACTCTCCTGAAAGTTGTCAGATCTTCCTGAAAAACCTAGAGAGGAGAGGAGACCCTTGTTCAGACTCCGCGTTTCTCTCCAAACTCCTGGACTGCTACTCGAAAGTGTTCGCCAGGTTTCCTTTGGCAAAACATTGCAAAACTGAATGCTATGCTCGAATGCTGGTGCGATTTGCAGAGTTGAAAGGGTAAGTCTGTCGTAGATTACATGGAGGATCGGGTTAGCGGCTGATATCTTGAGTCATTTATTCTTTGCCACCTCTACAGAATTGAAGATCCAGAAGACGCGCAAGATCATTTCAGTATTGCCAGATCACACTGTAAAGCTTTTGCTTTTGTGCATATAGCACATTCTCAGTTTGAGCTCTCACAAGGTAAAACATGTCATTTTGTTGGTTTACAAAGAACACGGTCATTTAAAAGGTTAGTTCACCCAAAAATGTAAATTCCGTCAGTAAACGATTGCGTCTCTTCTGAAAATTTGGACTAAACCACTCAATTCATATGGATAAGTTTTTCTCTTCGCCGAAGCGTCAGTTTCGTAAGGTGTCAGTGGAGGTATAGAAATCTCAGAAAGATTTCATCAAAAAGACGAAAGTCTTGGGGGTTTGGAACGACATGAGGGCGAGTAATTTTCTCTTTTGGGTGAACTAACTCTTTAATGATATTGGGTATTTAAAAAAAAATATCTAAAGTAGGATCTTTTGACATGCATGTGAATGCAGCATGAGTCAACATGGAAGAAAACCGTGTTTGCCAAGTCATTCATTGGGTCTTTAAAAGAAAAGGTGCGTAGTTCTATGTCCAAAACCTGAATAATTATGTGTTCTTTACATCTCTCAGGAAATTCTCGGAAGAGTAATTTGATTCTTCAGAAAGCATTGAGCTCGAACGCACGGCCTGTTGAACTGCTGCACACTGCGATCAGAAATCTAAACTCTGGAAAAGCTCATCTGCTTCCTGCCGAGCATGAAGAGAACACTGCAGGTTAGTCACAGTTTTAAAGGAGATTTTTTTCTTTCTGCTGTGTATTTAGAAGTGTTCGCACCGAGCGTGATTAAATCACTGGAGATCTGCCTGTAACGGGCCCACAGTTAGCAGTTGAGTTGAGTTTGTTTGAGGTAGACTTCAATGTTTACACCAGACACTATTTTTTGTCATTAATGGTCCAAGCACCAATGGTTTGCAAAGAGAACTGTGATCTCCAAAATTCTTAAAATAATTTCAATGTGTAAATATGTTTGGTTACACTTTATTTTAAGGTGTCAGTATTACAGTGTAATTATACATTTAGGTACTCAGTAATAATAATTAACTACATGTACTTACTATAGGTTTAGGGTTAGGATGAGGGTTTGATTTAGGGTTAATTGCATATAATTATGCATACAGTAAATGCACTGTAATATAAAGTGTTTTCATATGTTTTCAAAGATATTGAAATACATATGTCAGGTTGCGAAGAATCATTGCTGTCCATTAAAATGAGGGGACATAATATAATATTATACAAAGAATAATACTTCCATAAATAGACACTTAATAACTCCTACATCAGTGGTTCTCAACCTCCAGGGCACCCATTTTCAATACAACAATATTCGAAGGCCCCATAGCTTTCAGTTTTTCAGGATTTAATGAATGAAGATTAAAGGTGAGGTATGCATTTTTTAAAAAAAACGCTATTGGACGTTGTTGATATTTGAAATCTGCTCCAACAAACCCACCCCTCTCTTCATTGCTCCAACTCCAAAACTCACCCTCCAATCCTAAAAACCCTTCTCTGAGTCTGTCTCGAACCCCAGCCCAATCGCTGCCTGGCCTCTGTTACACACTCAATGCGAGTGGATGTCTGTTTGTGGTCCGCGTCATTGCGAGTTTACGGCGCACAGTATTTAGGTCAGGTGACGAGTCTGCTAGCTGAGGGGAGTTTCGTCAAAGCTGACTAAAAGTGATCTAGGATTTATAATTTCGACTCCTGCAACTCCTTGTACACCATACAGGTTTTACATGCTGAACCCTTGATTGTCCTTTTGTGTGAGTGTGCGTGTGTTTTAAATGCAATTACTTGCTTTTCACAAAAAAACGAGTTCTCTGCTTTTGCAAATTAAAAAAAAACATACTTTCAATGAACTTTAATTTTGTAAGTTACCTGTATATGTGTGTGTGTATGTATGTGTGTATATATATATATATATATTTTTTTTTTTACTTATTACTTAATGAAAACAACCCAACTGCAATTTCATTGATATTACTTACCGTATCGAATATTGTATTAACTAGTAAACACATATCGCATTTTTCTTCAGTATCGTGCAGCCCTATATTTCTGTTATACATCCTCCACAACCACATTGCTAGCCCAGGTTATTGCTGAACATGAGCATATTTAACATTTTCTATATTTAGTTATAAAGCAAATAGCAAGCTGTCATTTTTAAAATGCTTTTTTCCAAAGTGATTCACAGGATACTATTTATTTATGGGGTTAAAAGTGACAAATGCCTGTTAAACACAGAATGATACAAAAATGCTTTGGTTTGCAGAAAATGCAGCACCAAGTAACAAAAAGGATGAAGAAAATCCAGCAAAGGTTCCTGAGGAGCAGCAAAAGCCCGTCGTCAAGGAGACTTCATCAGAATGGAAGATTCCTACTCTCATTAACAGACATACATCTCCCGAGGTCTGACTACAGCTCACGCTTTTTGTGTTTAATATCCGAGTTGGGAATGATTACCGAGTGGACTCAGCTGGGATCGATTCATAATCGATTTTTTGTTGCTTCCATTCAGGATCGTAAACCTCCCGCAGACCCAATTTCCACTTCATCCTCACTTCATGCTATGAGAACACCTGCTCCTCCTAGATTACACCCCTCTTTCAGCTGTCAGACTCCTAACTACAAAGACCCCAATGCAAACAGGTATTAACACAGCAGAACACAGATTAAACGTGGCCTTGATTTCTCAATGTTAACCATGCTTTCCGTTCCTTCGATAGTTTCGTCACTCCTGTGGTGAAGCAGCGGCCAGTGATTGTGTCTGTTCCATTGACGGCACAGAAAATGTGTCGCGCTCCGTTGCCCTGCACTCCTCAGAGCCAGGTGTCCTACATCCAGCAGCCGTCACAGGTAAAGAGGCTCACGTATCTCCAAAACATGAAACGCGCAGAGAAATGTATGATGGAGCGATAAAGAGAGATGCTTATCAACTAATAAAAGAGAAACAATTTTTTTTTTTTTTTTTTGCTTAAAGTGAACGTGATATGCCATGCGTGAACATTTCTTGCTGAAGTTTCTTTAAGAGACCTCCATCATCTACTTCTGCTTTGAATCATAAAATGGAGAACGTAGAAACGCGTGCCTACGTAATTTAACGTTATGGCAGCTATCAACGGGATGCTGATGCATCCAAACCTTGATCTTCTGGATTTTGTTTTTGAATGAAATTATCCAAATATATGGTGAGATCTATGGCAAGCCATTTTCACATATTGCAGGATTTATATAGATATCTACAATTCAGTTTTCACTATTTAAAATAATTCTTGATATCAGAAAATAAGTTTTTACTAGTAACAATGGTAATTGAGTTTTTTTTTTCACACAAATCAAATTCTTAATATCAAAGATTGTATTTTGACTAGTAAAAACTTATTCTTGATGTCTGTAATTGCATTTTTCACATTTGCACCTTTTTATAAGCCAATTTGATTCGTAAGTCAGTACGGTAACATTTTACTTAAGCCTTTATGTATAGAATGCATTATAAAGGTATTTATTGATCATTTATGTTCTAATGCATTATATTTTCAGATACCTTGTTAAACCTGAAATTAGTTAGTATATGAATTTGAATCTTTTCAACAATTCAGCTTTCAGTAGTTACAGTGCAAATTCTTTATCAGAAATGGTGTTTTACTCAAAAATGAATATGGCTTCCTTGCCGTTGGCAGAAACATGACATATATCAGAAACTGGCATTGTCACTACCGTTATTGATTTAAAAAAAAAATAAATAGCAGTTTTACTCGTAATAATTCAAAACTGGAATTTCCTCGACCAGTATTACGAAGTTACTGAAATCTGTAATTGCATTTGAATGGCAGATTATTGTGGTTTAACAAGTGAAAATGCAATTGCAGATGTCAAGTTAGTAATTATGCAAATTAAGAACTATGCCATATTTTTTGATATCAAGATTTCATATTTCCATGAGTGATTATGTAATTTTTGATATCCACATTTTTAATTGCATCATAAAGTACATTCCTGATATCAAGAATTCCATTGTAACTAATGAAAATTGAATTGTTGATATCAAGCAGATATTTCATATCTTGGGAGTGATTCAAAATCAAATCTGCTTGCCATAGAGACCTCAAGAATTGATTGGATCATGAAAATTGAGTGCTGCAGAATGGAGTCAGGTGGATAAATGAGAAGTGTGGGTTTTATGTTGCGTTCAGCTTCATTTCTGCCTAACTTCCTGTGTGATCAATTATTAATTATTTCTCACCCTTCAGACCCCCTCCTCTGCTTTCTCAAATGAGTCCATCACAATCAAAGGCAAGCAGTTCTTCATTTTCAAGATGATCGGCCGAGGCGGATCCAGTAAGGTACGAAAGAAATGATGTTTTGAATGTATGATTTTCCATTTCATGTAACAGAAATAAGAAGAGCTGATTTTTATTTCCTTAGGTCTATCAGGTTTTTGACCATAAGAAGCACGTGTATGCTGTGAAATATGTGAATCTAGAGGAGGCTGATGCTCAGGCAGTGGAAAGCTATAAGAATGAGATTGAGCACTTGAATCATCTTCAACAGTACAGTGACCAGATCATTAAACTCTATGACTAGTAAGTGTGTCTGTGATTTACCAGCATCACGACTCTGTTGTGCTTGGAAAACAATGTAAGTGACTTCAGTTCTAGTGTGATGAGCTGTGTTCCTGCTTACTTGCAGTGAGATCACCAACAGCTACATCTACATGCTCATGGAGTGCGGCCACCTGGATCTCAACACCTGGCTGCGGAACCGCAAGTCCGTCAACCCGCTGGATAGGAAGTGTTACTGGAGGAATATGCTAGAGGCTGTGCACACCATCCACAAACATGGTGAGCGTCACCTCTCGCACTCTCTAAACTCATACTTTTCAACAAAGCATTCAGGGCTGTTGACATAGGGCTGGGTGATACTTTGAATATTACACACATTATCAGCATATCTTTTTAAAATTGAATGACGTCTGACACTTTACTACTAACGCGTCTCGTGTTTATTGCTTCTTTAAGATGAATTGCTTTTTGGAGTTGCTTTGGGTAAAAGTGTCTGTTAAATGAATACGTTTCTCTTATACAAACCGTAATCCAGTTTCATTCACGACCATGACAGCTGATGGGTGCTGCTGTCAGAAGATTCATGTTTGACAACCTATTGAAATGCAGAAAATGCATTGATTGACTGTGATAAACATGGCAACAGATGTGATCAGTGTTATTTTAATTTCATTGAGATCCTATTATAGATGTAATTAGTATTTTTTAATAATTTTTCATTTTAAGTTCAGTTAAAGGCACTCTAAGGGTGCGTTCACACTTGTAGTTCGGTTCGTTTGGTCCGGACCAAAAACAAAACATATAGTCCTGGTCCGCTTAGCGTTCACACTGGCATTTTTAACAGCGAACCTAAAGTTACCGAACCAAAGGCATAGGGATACGGTCACGACCTGATTGGTCGGCTTTTATGACGTATATTTCGCTTACCGAACATTCAAAACAACGCTGTGTTCTGGATTAAATGCCATCATTTTATGCTTTATTTTTACCAGCTGAGAACTCACGAGCTCATCAAATGTTCAAAACATTCAAAACAGCAGCAGGATTTCCTCCGTTGTGTGCAGAAACAGAAACTTCACCTCCTCGTTGCTCCACGTTTGCCCTCGACTCATTTTGGATACTCCGATCTTTCCGCGTTGTCAAATCAGTGACTTGTAGCGTCTCATCTTGAGGAATCACCTCCTGTTTTTGGTTGGTTTCCATGTCTTTGGTCCGTGTCGCGTTCATATATCAATCGAACCGCACCAGAGTTCGTTCGGAAGCGGACCGAGACCCATCTTTTTAGCGGTCTCGGTCCGCACCAGGGTTCGGATGGCAGCGTTCACATATGTTCAAACGAACCGCACTAACTGAGCAATCGCACCAGGGTTCGTTTTAATCCAACCAAACATGACTAGTGTGAACGCACCCTTGCTTTGGCCCTCTAGTGGTGTGAAGAACATCGTTTTGGTTGTGCTTCGTTTCTGCGTGACTGCAGATGAATATGATTATCCTACTGCTCATAAAACATTCACTTCTTGGCTTAAGATGATGCATTAGTAACAGCCTTTAATAGACACGGCACTTCCTTGAAAATAAATTCCAACACAACACTACAACAACCACAAGAGCCGCTTTTCCACTGTCGGGCCAGTGCGGGCCAGTGCGAGCCAGGGCTTTCAACCAGCCCGTAGCACCATGATGCATTAATCATAATGAATTCATTTGTCAAGATTGCACATTAGTCATAGAAATAAAGTGGTATTTACAGTTATTTCACAAAGAAAGACGACACAAGTACTTATTCAGCTATCCATCCCATACACGGTGATCAGAATGCACATCGGATCACTAACAAAAGTTATTTCAAGCACTTGCTGCTGCCTGAAAGTGAGTTTTGAGCTAAAATGATTTTAAAAGCTTTAATGATGATGTTAGCAGGTTAGGCACATTTAATAATCAGCAACGCTGCTGTCTCATGATTCTGATAAACTCAGCCATTTTTCGTAACCACTCCCTTAAGCCCCACTGGCCCGATTTGGACCAAAAAACCCTGGCCGTTGGCTCTGAGGAAGCCCTGACGTTTTGCCTGACAGTGGAAACGCGGCTAATGAAATGACCTTTGACAATACCTGATGATTTGCAATGAGCTCTGTTAGAGTTTTAAATATGAATATTTTTCTTACAAAAGTGCCTTGCTTCTATTTATTAGTATGATCACTTTTTTTTTTTTTTATGGATGGATTCACATCCATTCTAAACATTGGAGGACTAAGGATATTTTTAAATATACACTGTAAAAAAATTAAAGTTGAAAAAGATTTTTGAGTTTTCTTGCTGCATAACTTTTTAATGAATTAATTTTTTCATTTGAAGGTATCATCCACAGTGATTTAAAGCCAGCTAATTTTGTGATTGTGGATGCTTCGCTGAAACTGATAGACTTTGGAATCGCCAACCGTATTCAACCTGACGTGACCAGCATCATGAAGGACTCGCAGGTTGGCTTGGACTGTGATCCGTGATCTACAGACAAATGCTGTTTCTGATCTATTCTACTGAGATTGACTTGTTTTTATGATGTCCGTCAGGTGGGGACTCTAAACTACATGCCACCAGAGGCAATTAAAGACACGTCCTCCAATGGAAAGCCAGGGTCAAAGGTGAGTTCATATTTTAGTGGCTCAAAATCATCATCGACTCTGATGTTAGTGTATCCCATGGAGGAACGGTGTATAATGGTAGATTGCACAGTCTGATCCCATCATTCTTTCCTCTGCTGTGTACAGATCAGTGCTAAAGGGGATGTGTGGTCTCTGGGGTGCATCCTGTACAGCATGACTTACGGAAAGACTCCGTTCCAGAATATCACCAATCAAATAAGTAAAATCCATGCCATCATAGACCCGTCCCATGAGATCGACTTCCCCGATATTCCCGAAAAGGACCTACTTGATGTGCTTAAGGTGTGCTGAACAGTCATCGAGTGTGTTTCCATGCACCTTCATCATGATGTGATTTATGAGATTTTGTTATTAAACATAATCACATTAATTTGATAAAAGTGTTGTGTTAACATGAGATAAAGCTCATAATTGTAGTACCCATAATCATAGTAAAATAACCACTGAATAATGAAAATTGCATGTAAACAGGAGTGAAGAGGTTTGCTCATGCCATTTCAACGTCATGATTATTGTAAATAATCAGATTATTGATGCACGTGTAAATGTAGTCAGTTGACGACCTCAACAATTTCCTAGTGCAGTGCTTACTGTCTGTCTGTTCATTTCAGAGATGTTTAGTTCGCAATCCTAGAGAAAGGATTTCCATAGCAGAACTCCTTGATCATCCATACCTGCAATTGCAACCTGCTCCTGAGCCAGGTACAGTCTTCTACAGATTAACAAAAGTTTACTGAAAGCAATTGCAAATCTAAAGCTGTTTCATTTTTTGCTGGTCGATATAACGTCGATGGCCGATTGGCCTGTTTGCAGAAGGATTCATATATCCAAGATCAAAAATATCTCATTTAACCCTAATAAAGTAGTATTTTACAGTACGAATTTACGTAATTACGAGATTCCGACTTCAGATTCTGAAGTGTTCACGTCTTCATAGAACTTGTAATTAAAACCTGAAAGCTCTGGTTCTGTAACGTAATGCGTATACACTCAAAACGGCAGTATCTTCAGAAGAGAAATAGTTATGCTCAATTACAAGATCATAGTTTTGATTGTGGGGTCTACTAGAATACGTTTACATCTTTTTTAATTGTTTACATTGTTACAGCACCTGTTTTCACCCTCTGTCTGAACACTTTTAGTTGTGCCTCCTGAAAAGCACAGTCTGCTCTGATTGGTGTGGTGGAAATTCACCTATAAGATTAAAATCAGGCCACTCAATAGTGAAATTCAGGGTAGTCTCTCTTACAACCTAAGCATACCTCAGAGAGCTACAACGTGAACTCTAGACAAAAGAGTATTTATTTAGTCAAACCATACATATTCATTTTTTTGGCTAACAAAGACCCTCAAAATTGATTGGATAACCAAATAAGCCATCTACCTACTTTTACCAAATAAGTACAAATTCCAGTCCGTCGACATTCCAAAATAGTTATAACGTATGTAAATAATTATTAGTTAAAGACACCTAAACCCCAACTTCTTCTCAGCTAACTGACCTTGAGGGCAGAAAAGTCATTATCCTCAAGTCATTGCTCGGAGAAGCTATTTACTAACCTTGCAACGTATAAGGTAAATGGCAACCCATTTACTTAGCCATAAAACTAACAGATAACACATATACCTCTTCGTGCTCACCGATCAGGATCCGACCCTTACATATGTGGGTTAACAATCTTCAGCAAACTTTCTTTAACCTTCAATTCATCTCCTCACATTCTTAAACCATCAAGACTCTTTTGAAAAACATCAGAAACAATAAGAAACTGAAAGTCTGATACATGCTAATGGTTACATACATGTATCTATATGTCAACAATCAAATTTCATATTTCTCATGGTTTAAAGATTATGAAACCCATCTAAAATTTACAAGATTAATCATGTATAAACAACAGCATTGATTAAATGCGCTTAAAAGAATATTTCCCTTGCATTGGTGAGCTGGCCCCAGTCTGTTGTGATTGGTCTACTGCTTAGAGCTTGTTGGGAATGTAACGGCCCTTACAAAAACCACGAGTATCAGCTCCGGAGGCGCTGGAAACATTATTGTAACTACGCTAACTTTGATATTGGTTTTTCTGTATTAGCTTGAGCCTGAGTCTAGTAATGACAGTCTAGAAGAGCAAGCTGATCAACCTGAAAAACCTGCGCAAGCACGTAATTATGTAAAAAAAACGCCTGGACATGACAACAACGCAACACAGTAAAATCCCCAGAGTTAAATCAACTCTGCTCAGATAACATTTGGTCCCTCTCTAAGTAGTGTTAAAGTAACATCATTGATTTCATCAGTTGTAGTTCTTGTGTTTCTCTATTCTTTAGTGATTCTGCTTGTTAACAGCAGGTGTTCATCATTAATGTTCAATCATCACTTAATTAATTGTTTAATTATCTCATTAACTTTAACTCTGCTTCAGTGTGACTTTAACACTATTTAGAGAGGGACCAAATGTTCTCTGAGCAGAGTTGATTTAACTCTGGGGTTTTTAATGTGAACTTCGCAGACCTTGCCCTTTTATTTTGCATATGCCTTGGGCGGAGATTATTAAAATGAGAAGTATTGTGACATGTTCATTCCCAGGGCTTTCAGGGAGTTCAGAAACAGTGACTTTGTGTTTTGTAACTTTTCAGACATGCACTAAAGAAAGGTTAACATGTAAAAAAGCACAATAATTCCTATAACTAGCTACTGGTTATTGCTTAAGTCAAGAATATATGGCTGAACAAAACAATGGCTATGTTCAAAATGGAATATATGTTATAATTTATTAAGATAACAATCAGAAATTAAACAGATTCATTAACGAAAATGAAATTTAAACATGTATATCAAAAATACAATTCATTTCTTTCAATGTAAAACTTTTGTTATGTGTTTGAAATATTACTGTGTGCACCTTTTTATTTGTAGTAATTATCAATCTTATCTTTTATAGGAATGTAAATAATTACGCAGCATGCATAAAGCAAGTTCTGTCCGTTTTAATGTGGTCATTGTTGTTATTTTACTGTTTACAGCTGAGCCGTGTGCCGGTGATTTGAAGAGAATCCTCAATGAACTGGCGGCTCTTCAGTCTCCCAACAGTATCGCGAGAGCTGCGAGTGTAAGTCGTCCATGTAGCTGCTCAAGCATCATGCATTGTGTTGTATTTAATACCTGTTAGACTGCATGAAATGTAAATTGGAGCTTGAGTGTTAGCTTTGAGACAATCTTCATGGTACCACAGGGAAGGCTTGCTGTGATAGTTGGTGTTACATCACTTGCCCACTCATCGTAATTTAGATTTTTTTTTTTTTTTTTATAGTAATAAATGTTATTCAGTTCAGTTAGAGACACTACAACAGACACTACAATTATTAACTTAACGCGCCTGCTCAATGCAGCGTGAGCCGAATGAGACATGCAGCACAGATTATCAGAAGGAGACAGACTTCATGCATCACCTGACGAGTCACTATTCAGTTCCTCCAGAAAAACGCAGATTTTTTTTTTGTGATTGTTGTGGGCAAAAATCCTTGATTATGCGGCAGGTTTTCTGAAAAAATGCGACCCCCGCATAAATATGAGGACTTTGGCTGATTATGCATGAAATCAAGCGATCGCGTAATCACGTTTTTCTGGAGGGACTGGCTAGCTGACTGACAAGACGATGGCGGAAGATTTGAATAAATATATATATATATATATATATATATATATATATATATATATAAATATGATGAGTACCATTAACTTATATTAAATGAAGAAAAGTCCTGGGGTGTTTTCCTCCAAAACCTTATTTGCTTAAAATAAAAAAAGTCATATATGTCTTTGATGGCCTTGGGGTGATTAAATAATCAGGGAAGTTTTATTTTTGGTGCATTTGAAGCAAAAGTATTATCAATATTTACATTTTAAACCATCTTTCTTTACTTACCGCTGCAGAATCTGGCCAAGATGTGCAACAGTGGGAGGAAGTTAGATGTTTCTGAATGTGTGAAAACATCCAGTCAGACCTTGTGGAAATGAGGCGGATGCCTTGTGGATTGGAGATAATGAAGCCTCCAGAACTCAAAACCACTGTTTCTAAGCGCTCAGGAGCCACTGAGACAAATGTCTTTCTCTCACCTTCACCAAGCTGGCAGTGAAAACCGCTTTGAGCTTCTGTCGTCACTAGGTGCCATCTTGTTTCTGCATGCATTAAAAAAATGCAAGTTTGTTGTTCATTTTGACTTAACTGTTTCTGATTTTATTTGACCGCATAATGTAATGTAAGAAAGTGCAAATGACAAAATAAAACATGCCTTGGTATATTGAAAATGTAGTATTTATTTGCAACCGAGTGGAGAGTAAATCTGCAATATGACACATTAACATGTTTTCACTGCCATCTTATTCTTCACTTAATTTAATATTTAATAAAGCCATCTCAGTAAGACAGTTTCATCAGAATGCATGATTACTTTTCAGTGTCCATTAATGATTAAAACAAGCTTCTGTTTCATCTTCTCTATGGATTTCCATTCAAATGGAAACTGATTGATTTTGAGTCTTGAATGCCTCCAGGAGAAAAGGGTTCTGTTTATACTTTTGTTCTACAAAAAAAAAAAAAAGTCACTTCCTGAGTGATGCCATTCAGGAACTTTGTTGAAGAAATACAGGTGCTGGTCATATAATTAGAATATCATCAAAAAGTTGATTTCTTTCACTAATTCCATTCAAAAAGTGAAACTGGTATATTATATTCACTTGTTACACACAGACTGATATATTTCAAATGTTTATTTCTTTTCATTTTGATGATTATAACTGACAACTAAGGAAAATCCCAAATTCAGTATTTCAGAAAATTAGAATATTACTTACGACCAATACAAAGAAAGGATTTTTAGAAATCTTGGCCAACTGGAAAGTATGAGCATGTCCAGCACTCAATACTTAGTTGGGGCTCCTTTTGCCTGAATTACTGCAGTAAAGCGGCGTGGAGTTGATCAGTCTGTGGCACTGCTCAGGTGTTATGAGAGCCCATGCTGCTCTGATAGTGGCCTTCAGCTCTTCTGCATTGTTGGGTCTGGCATATCGCATCTTCCTCTTCACAATATCCCATAGATTTTCTATGAGGTTAAGGTCAGGCAGGTTTTGCTGGACAATTAAGAACAGGGATACCATGGTCCTTAAACCAGGTACTGGTTGCTTTGGCACTGTGTGCAGGTGCCAAGTCCTGTTGGAAAATGAAATCTGCATCTCCATAAAGTTGGTCAGCAGCTTTATGGAGATATTTACCAACGTCCTGGTAAACAGTTGCGTTGACCTTGGACCTCAGAAACACAGTGGACCAACACCAGCAGATGACATGACACCCCAAACCATCACTAACTGTGGAAACTTTACACTGGACCTCAAGCAACATGGTTTGTGTGCCTCTCCTCTCCTGATTTCCAAAGGAAATGTAAAATTTACTTTCATCAGAGAACATAACTTTGGAGAACTCAGCAGCAGTCCAGTCCTTTTTGTCTTTAGCCCAGGCGAGACGCTTCTGACGCTGTCTGTTGTTCAAGAGTGGCTCGACACAAGGAATGCGACAGCTGAAACCCATGTCTTGCATTCGTCTGTGCGTAGTGGTTCTTGAAGCTCTGACTCCAGCTGCGGTCCACTCTTTGTGAATCTCCCCCACATTTTTGAATGGGTTTTGTTTCACAATCCTCTCCAGGGTGCGGTTATCCCTATTGCTTGTACACTTTTTTTTCCTACCACATCTTTTCCTTCCCTTCGCCTCTCTATTAATGTGCTTGGACACAGATCTCTGTGAACAGCCAGCCTCTTTTGCAATGACCTTTTGTGTTCTTGTGCAAGGTGTCAATGGTCGTCTTTTGGACAACTGTCAAGTCAGCAGTCTTCTCCATGATTGTGTAGCCTACAGAACTAGACTGAGAGAGCATTTAAAGGCCTTTGCAGGTGTTTTGAGTTCATTAGCTGATTAGAGTGTGGCACCAGGTGTCTTCAATATTGAACCTTTTCACAATATTAAAATTTTCTGAGGTACTGAATTTGGGATTTTCCTTAGTTGTCAGTTATAATCATCAAAATTAAAAGAAATAAACATTTGAAATATATCAGTCTGTGTGTAATGAAAGAATATAATATACAAGTTTCACTTTTTGAATGGAACTAGTGACATAAATCAACTCTTTGATGAAATTCTAGTTATATGACCAGCACTTGTATTACCAAAAATGGGATGGAAAGGGACATTTCATATTGTTAAGAAAACTAATATGGTTTCACATTAAATGTTGAACCCAAAATAATAACATTTATGCATGGAAAAAGTGCTTGATTCAGTCAAATAAATATACTTTTCAGTGAACTATAATATTCCAAATTAATCTGTTAAGATTAGTACACTGTGGCTGTTTTACACTAGTCATGATTATTAATAAGATTGAAATAAACAAACAAATTGGATTCAAATATATAAATGAATAAAATATGATTAAAGATCTATTAAATGTAAGTTAGATTAAACGTTATAATACATTTAACTGTACATTACTATGGTAGAAAATAATATAAAATTATCCAACCAGAAAGAAACTAATTTTAGACGTACAATATTATTTTAGAGTTGTTTATGAGAGTTAGATGTCATATTTGGCGGTCCGTGGGTCTAGGTAAAGTATACGTAAGGTGTCAATCAAAACTCCTCCCACGCGTCCAGCCAATCAGAGCAGCTGAAGTCCATGTGAGTTCTGACGTCAGAGCGCTCTTCCTGCTTGCTTTCCATTGCAATGGCGGCGACGCGGCTCTTCTGGAGAACTTCAGGCGTGAAGTCTTCATTGACCGGGTTAACCGGCGGCGTGCACAGCAGTTTGGGCTTAACTCTGCTTAAACTCTCTCCCGGCTGCACAGCCAAGCCGAAAGCACAGAGAAGACATGCAGCGCACTTCACCTATCATCCTGACCCTGTGCCTACTCAGTATGGTAAATGCCCTTGTTTACACTGTACAAGTAGATCTGGAATACTGAGAAGATAGAGAGCTGTTCATGACATTAATCTGCAAAAGCTCCCATTATTCAACTATATTCATAATAAACCCAGTAAATCAATTCCAAACATAGTTGACATTTATCCACTGAAACTACATGAATGAAAACTACAACTGGTTTATAATTGCACGACAGTGACCACAATAGTGCTTGACAATATCAAGATGATTTGATTAATCCCTAAGGTCATTTCCATATATTCATAACTTTTGAATGATATGTCTTGGTGGTCTGTGTAAAAAAAAAAGATGCTGACAGTTATTAACCTGAAATAGTGTTGGGGAGTAACGAAATACAAGTAACTTAGTTACGCATTTAAAATACAAAATTTGAGTAACTGTATTTCATTAAATGGGTGGTAATCAGATTACAGTTCCATCTGAAAAGTGTTTTAGATTACCAAAGTGATTACTTTGAGTTTTAATGTCATTTAAACAGCGATTGGTGATTCTCTGACTCTGACCGTCTGAAAAAGACGAGTTCAGTTTCATCAACATTTTAATACTTTTAAGAGGATCATAAAAGTTGTTATTTTTATTTAGTTCTGTCCTGAACAAGACAAAATGACTGAATTTATAACAAAAAAAATCATCACTGAACTGTCCTGTCATGACCTGATGATCCACGACTGTTTTCATGTTTTGTGAGTCATTTTATAATTCACTCGTCACTGCGACTTTTTCTCACAATTTGTTTTTTGTCATAATTCTGACTTTTCTCAATTTTGTGAGTTTATATCTCATAATTCTGACTTTATAACTCACAATTGCAACTTTATTTCACGCAATTCTGAGGGAAAAAGTCAGAATTGTGAGATAAAAACTTGCAATTTTTTTTTCATTTTTTTTTGCAGTTTTTGTATTAGTATTCCAAAGTATTCTAAAGTATTCAGATTAAGTGACTAAACTTGAGTAATGTAACGAAATACGTTACAAATGACTTTTTAAAGCATGTATTTTGTAATCTGTAGTGAAATACATTTTATAAGTAACTTACCCAGACCTGGACCTAAATAACATTAAATATATATTTAATGTAATATATTACACAAAAATAAACATTATTATATTAAAAGTTATTCAGAAGTATTCAAAATTGATTTGATTTAATAAAGTCAACTAATAAAAAAACTATGCCTTCGTCAGATAAAATATGCAACTTTATGAAATGACTTTTAAGACATATTGTGATAGTTCCCTTTATTAAAATGCTTAAAATATTGAACAAATCCAAATTCATGCTCTCATGAAACATGTTATTAAATATTGCAACATTAACAGCAACGTTGCACACTAAAAAAAGACCAACATGTAAGAAAGCATTTTAGCTCCACTTTATTTTGTTGCCGGTAAATGTCAGCAGAGGGTGTTTGTTTTTTGCATGCATGAATGCAGTGGAAATACAGGTATTGTCATTTTATACACAGATACTGCACTGGAAAAAAAGATTCAAGTGAACCTCAAGGAACATATTCCAAGCAGTGCTGTTTGCGAATGTTTGTTGGAACTACGGTTTCATGAAATGCCAAATCGTTCAGCTACACTGATAACGACAGAACTTATGACCATATATGGCAAACGGAGCTTTTGGTAAACACACCCCAGAGCGTTACTGACAGACTGGTAGGAGAGGGGATGTGACAATGTCAAATATGTGAGAAAGGTGTTTTTTTTTTTTTAAGCTTGAAGACCTATTCTTATTGACCCCAAAAACAATGAGACTATGAGAGAGGACATAATGGGCCCTCTTTAAAGCAGAAAAATCTAAGAATGGTTGTTTAAATCTGTTATGATGAAACACGCGACATTATGACTTGAATTCTCTCTCCAGGCCCCACACAGAAGATGAATTTATTCCAGTCTGTAACCAGTGCCTTGGACAACATGCTTGCCAGCGATCCCACCGCAGGTATGATGTTGTCTGTCAGTCTCCAAATCCGATTGGAATCTGATCTAAGTTATCCATGCTGTTTATTAGGGGTGTGACGAGATCTCGCGAGACTAAAACGTGACGAGATTTCTCGTCGAGGTGAAAAGTTGCTATCAGTGTGAGGGTGAAATCATTATTGAAGACGCCCCCGCCACGTTCAAATCGTTTGTGTGGAAACGTTTTGGTTTTCCAGTAGAAAGAATAACACACAAGACACAAACAATATGTAAACATTGTAAGAAAACTATGCCGTACACCTCGGCCAAGGTTGTACAGTTCACACATCGCGCGCATTTTCATTCGCGCAAAATGGTGCGACGCGAATGCGGTGCGGCACGGCGAGATGAAAACATGAAAACCGCAGGTCATGCATGTTGTTTTACTGCAAATAATTCATTAAAATAGAAGTAAAATGACATGCATTACAAGCTGATTTCAAAATGCACCAACATTTTTGCATTTTATGATGTTCAGTTGAATAAAAGACTATTTTCCCTTCATACGTTTCATTATTGAGGATTTCTTAAAAATACTATAAAAATCTCGTCTCGTGAACCCAATGTCTCGTCTCGTGGGATAGGGGTCTCGTCACACCCCTACTGTTTATCGCAACTTTTTAGATCCGATTTGTGTGTGGCACTCTTGTTTTCTGAAATATCTTTGGTCGGTTTCTATAGCAATGCCACCGTATTGCTAAGCATTTGCAAAAAACAACATGTGTGGAGTGGTTTGAAATGTTGTCTTATCAAACGGTGCTGGACTGCCACTCCTACTACATCTAATGAAGCATTGACTGAAATGAGCGTCTTTATCCTGCGCTGCCGTGTTCACCAGTGTCACAAATCAAACGGGTGAATGAAAAAGTGATTCGCTGCACAAAATCCGATCAGAGCAGCCAAACAGAAGTGGATTTTCACAAATGAGATTTGAATAGGAATTGAAACCGCATACGAATGAAATTTAAAACAGATTTGCATAAATCAGGTTTATTTATATTTTGCCGTTCACACTTGGTAAATATGCTCGGATATGCTTAAAAATCACATTTGGACTGAACGAGGCTTTATTCTATTATCTAACTGACAATAACTGAAAGGTTTGGTGTGCTTCATTAAATGTCTTTCTCCTATAGTGATTTTTGGTGAGGATGTGGCGTTTGGTGGGGTTTCGATGCACGGTCGGCCTTCGAGATAAATATGGTAAGTATGCCTCACTTGCCTCATCTGCGTGTCTTGTGTTCTCACACTAGGTGGCGGTATAGTCACAATGCTGGCTATTCACAATCGAATACTTGCTAACTATTGACTGTGTACTGCATACTTAAAAAAAAGGCTATACACCGTAAAGAGTAAGTGTGAGTGGTGTCTGCTATAAACTTATAAAACGTTTACAGCATTTATATTTGTAACTTGTTTTTTTTTTTGTGTGTGTGTGTGTGTAAAAATGTCCTACCTTTGAGAGAAAAAAGAAAGGCGAGAAAGAGATGTCTAAAAAACCAACTAAAACGTACATTTTTTCTATTTATTAATATTATTATGATTAAATTAAAATGAAATAAAAATTTTCATTATGTGAAATAAAATAAACATGAACAGATATATGATAATATATTGATTTAGTTTTAACTAAATATAAATTAAATCAATATAATTAATATAAATAATTTTTTTAATATATTGCATATATAAATTATATATGCAATATATAAAATATATTAAAAAAATTATTTATATTATATTTATATTTAATATGCATATTTAAATTACACACACACAGTGAGGAGACGTTTTTGAGACACTGCCGATTTTGCAGGTTTGCCCACTTACAAAGCATGTAGAAGTCTGTAGTTTTTATCGTAGGTACTCTTCAACTGTGAGTGACGGAATCTAAAACAAAAATCCAGAAAATCACTTTTGGAATGGAATTAGTGAAATAAATTAACTTTGATATTCTAATATATGACCAGCACCTGTGTGTGTGTGTGTGTGTATATATAATTCAAAATATTAACAAAAACTAAACCGTGATACTAAAATAACACTGGCCTAAAATCCCTTCGTTCACCACACTTGAATTGGACGGTCAAGCCCTGTGTATTGCATTGGGGGAGGCAGTAGTCTGTGCAGTAGTCTGTTGTATTTTGTGTCTATCTTTATGGTAATTATTTGCTTTTATGTTAATCTGCCACATTAAGAGGTCACATTTGCTCCCATTGCTCACATTTGCAACTAAAATTTTAAAGCTGCATAAATCAGAATAAAATTAACCTGCATTGAGGTCAGATCTTCATTGAAGTCCTACAACTAAAAGAACCCAATTAAACAAATGACACAAAACTAAAAAATCAAAACTAAAGCACGCAACTCTTTGTCTTCAGTGTTCACCTTATGTAGCCATGCGCAAGTAAGCTGTTTTTTTGTGAACTTTTTGTTTTAACTTCTGGTTCATTAGCCACTAAAGGTAAATAACTAGAAGAATAACAAGATAATTTAATGGTAAAATAATTTGAACTACAAACCAGCGTGTTCACGTTTACCATGATAAATTCAAATATTACAAATAACTGTTTGCAATATCAAGGACCAGTAACGGACTATTTTTTTTGCAGCTAACAATACTGGAAGCGGATGAGACCAGAAGCCTCAACACTTTAAAGTTAAAATTAAGGTGGTTATGGTGTTATTAACTTGAGAAGATGTAATAACTCTAGATGTAGGAACTGTAGATCAGTCCAGCACATCATTGCTCCACTTTAAAAACAATGGCCATTAGTCTAAATTTAGCTCATTTTGGAGAATTATTGATGTATTTTCATATGTGTGTATATTCTGATATATATTCTGATATATACAGAATTGAATACTTTTATTCAGCAAGAATGCATTACATTGATCAAAAGTGACGGTAAAAAATTTCTATTTCAAACAATGTTCTTTTGAACTTTCTATTCATCAAAGAGTCTTGAAATAAGTGTATCACAGTTTCTATGAAAATATGAAGCAGCTCAACTGTTTTCAACATGTATCTAATATGATAAACAGAGCTCCTTTTCCTCATACTCGTGACTGGAAAAGCGGAAGCGGCGCCGGCGACTGTGTCATAATAAAAGTCCCTCTGCTCTGGAGGCGTGTGTCGTTCGTCTCTCATTATCAATCGTCTCGTTCAGCTCCACGACACTCTACAGTAACATTAATAATCGCATCCATGAACATGATTTCTGCCCGAGTCCCATCCCGATTCTTTTCCACCGGCTGTGAGGTGAAGACCACATGTCCCAAGATTCCTCGCTCAAACTTGACTTCATCAAGCTACACTTTGTTTTGAATAGGCGACCTCTAGTGGACGAAAATGGACGGATTGAATGTTAACTTATGTGTACATACAGTGGGTGCGGAAAGTATTCAGACCCTCTTAAATTTTTCACTCTTTGTTATATTGCAGCCAGTTCATTTATTTCCCTCATTAATGTACACACAGCACCCCAAATTGACAGAAAAACAGAATTCTTGACATTTTTGCAGATTGCAAACTGAGCTATTGGGAGAGAAGAGCCTTGGTGAGAGAGGTAAAGAAGAACCCAAAGATCACTCTGGCTGAGCTCCAGAGATGCTACAGCTTTCTCCCATCTCCCGACTGCAAGTCAACCATCACTGCAGGCCTCCACCAGTCTGGGTTTTATGGCAGAGTGGCCTGACGGAAGCCTCTTCTCAGTGCAATACACATGCTAAAAAACATCTGAAGGACTCCAAGATGGTGAGAAATAAGATTCTCTGGTTTGATGAGACCAAGATAGAACTTTTTGGCCTCAATTCTAAGCGGTATGTGTGGAGAAAAGCAGGCACTGCTCATCACCTGTCCAATACAGTCCCAGCAGTGAAGCATGGTGGTGGCAGCATCATGCTGTGGGGGTGTTTTTCAGCTGCAGGGACAGGACGACTGGTTGCAATCGTGGGAAAGATGAATCCGGCCAAGTACAGGGATATCCTGGACGAAAACCTTCTCCAGAGTGCTCAGGACCTCAGACTGGGCTGAAGGTTTACCTTCCAACAAGACAATGACTCTAAGCACACAGCTAAAATAACGAAGGAGTGGCTTCACAACAACTCTGTGACTGTTCTTGAATGGCCCAGCCAGAGCCCTGACTTAAACCCAATCGAGCATCTCTGGAGAGACCTAAAAATGGCCGTCCACCAACGTTTACCATCCAACCTGACAGAACTGGAGAGGATCTGCAAGGAGGAATGGCAGAGGATCCCCAAATCCAGGTGTGAGAAAGACTCATGGCTGTATTGGATCAAAAAGGTGCTTCTACTAAATACTGAGCAAAGGGTCTGAATATTTAGGACCATGTGATATTTCAGTATATTTTTTTTAATAAATCTGCAAAAATGTCAAGAATTCTGTGTTTTTCTGTCAATATGGGGTGCTGTGCTATTAATGAGGAAAAAAATGAACTTAAATGATTTTAGCAAATGGCTGCAATATAACAATGAGTGAAAAATTTAAGGAGGTCTAAATGCTTTCCGTACCCACTGTATGTGGCACGGGGGAGGGGAAAATCTATTCACCATCAAGATTGCTTGTGGAAAAAAGCCATTCAGCATCCTGCCAGATCTGAAGCCGATACTCCTGTACGGTTTCCCGGATGACAAAATAGAGAGCTCGTTTCATAATGCGATACGCACTTGACATTTTGATTCCCGTTTTCCTCTGGATATTCATGCTCAAGCTCCTTTGAACCAAAATCAAAATCGCTTTCAGTAGAACGTCATCATGAGGGGGATTAATGTTTGTGCATTTAATGTCTCTCATTCATTTTGTTGAGCTTCATTAAATGTGCAAGAGTTGATTCAGATCGTACAGAACAGCCTCCACAGGTTTCATAAGCCATAAATAGTTCAATTATGCAGCTGTAGAGTGGCATACTCAGTTAAAGAAAAGGAAAACAGACATTATGGTAATGATTAAAAAAACCCACATCTGTTGTTTGCCACTCGTTTTTGACAGAAGCGCTATATATAGAGGCACTCTGTGATGTTTTGAAATAAACAGATCCACGACTCCAATATGTCTCCTGCCGCGTGGGTGCCTTTTGTGTGTTATTGACGTCAGAGGTGTTGACCTTTGAGAGGGATCATTATTTTCCATTCCGTCTCGTTAGACGGAACAGGGTTTTCATGCCACTCATTTGAGAGAGTCTCTGCCCTCTTTCCCGCCGATAAACCGCGTGCAGGTCAACGCGTGGAACCGGCATGTGAAAGACAGTCCGCTGGAGTGACGCACACACGGGCGTAATGCAGTGCCACCGCTGTCCATCTGAACGCGCTGCTCCTTCTGTCTGCAATCTGCTTTAAATTGCTTTCTGTGAAGTGGATTACTGACTGCAGCTGGTAAACACTGTATTATCCCTGAAATGCCCATCACCAGCCTGTTGAATGCATACCTTGCTCGAAATAACTTATTCAACAGAAGCTTTTTCATTTCAAGGACGGTGACCGGTTTCTTAAAGTAAACGACGATTCTGAAATGACCGACAAACTCTTCTTCTTTTCAATAATTTCTTAAAGATACGATCTGAGACCAGACAAAAGGATTTTGAGTTGCTCTTCATTCTCTAAAAACAACATTTTTGCACTGTAGGTTTATGAGGATATAATATAATCCTGACTCACTATGGTAAGCCTGTTGAAAGCTGTCGGGATAGTTTTTGCTGGCGATTGCGGATATGCGTCGCTCTCCTGTGTGTGTGTGTGTGTCTCGTCATATCATTAAATATATATGTGACCCCGGACCAGAAAACCCATACGTGGTTTGGGTCAAAATAAACGATTTTATTTTTTTTTTTATGTCAAAAATCATTCAAGTAAAGATATTTTTGTACGTTTCCTACTGTAAATATATCAAATTATTTGTGTGAGTGGATGTGCATTGCTAAAGGCTTCATTTGTACAACTTTAAAGGCAATTTTCTCTATTTCGACATTTGCAACAATGGAAATGGAACAATGGAAAGCTTATTCAACTCTCAGATGTCGATTTTAAAAGATTTACCCTGATGACTTGTTTTGTGGTCAGTATGTCTCTACAAAACTATTAGTGAATCTAATCACACAAAATTCAGGAATGAACACATTGGCATTGATTAATGTACATTTGGGTGTATGAAAAAAGAGTGCAAACAGAAGGCAACTATATTATTTACTCAATCTTCCAGCCTCGGTGAAGTCATTATGTACATTAACAGCAATTTTCATCAAATATTCTGATACTGCCATATACACGTGATTTTTTTTTTTTTTTTTTCTGTATTTTTTTTTCTCTCATTTTGTGTACGATTGCCCTGTTTTGTATTAATATAATATTTTTTATATATATATATATATATATATATATATATATATATATATATATATATATATATAAAATATAATATTTTTTTTATTTATATATATATATATATATATATATATATATATATATATATGTGTGCATGTGTGTATATAAATATATCTTTATATAAATTTAATATTTATATATAAGCTGAATAAATAACTTTTCCATTGTTGTATGGTTTGTTAGGATAGGAAAGGATATGGAATGTTTGGCCGAGATACAAATATTTGAAAATCTAGTGTAATACACTGTTATAACATACACACATTATATATATATATATATATATAATATATATATATATATATATATATATATATATATATATATATATATATATATATACACACACATATAGTGTAATACAGTGTACAGATTTTCAAATATTTGTATCTCGGCCAAACATTCCATATCCTTTCCTATCCTAACAAACCATACATCAATGGAAAGGTTATTTATTCAGCTTATATATAAATATTAAATTTATATAAAGATATATTTATATACACACGTGCACACATACATATATAATTTATAAGCAGCAGATGTTATGTTTTGAGGTTAATACTTTAATTAGTGCAGTCCTACTCTGTGCTGCTAATGTAAAAAAACATAAGAAATCTCCATTAAAAGCACCATCTGCTGAATCGTGGCAGTCATGAAAACCCTAGGTATGTCTTCTGAGTTTAATTTTTCAGCTGCAGTGTTTTGGCAGTCATTTTCTTGTTGCATCATGGCCCATTTTCACATTTGGTGTAAGCAAATTGCTTGTAGCTGGCATCTCGTTGCTGCTTTTGAACACGTCAATACAAAATATACTCTTTTCGACATGTATAAGTCCAGAGTTAATGACATTTACCCTTTTTCTTCACAGGTAAGGACCGTGTGTTTAACACCCCGCTGTGCGAGCAAGGCATTGTGGGGTTTGGCATTGGTGCAGCTGCAGCAGGAGCAACCGCTATTGCGGAGATTCAGTTTGCTGACTACATTTACCCAGCGTTCGATCAGGTGAGTTTGTTTGCAAGGGCCATATCTTTATAAATGGATATATACATTTTTTTTTTTAAATACTTTTCTCCTTAAGTACATTGTAACAATGTTAGTTAAAGGGTTGATTCACAAAGCAAACCCATAAGACTTCCTTTCATCTTCGAAACACAAACAAAGATATTATTAATGAAACCTGAGAAATTTCTGTCTCTACATTTTGAAAGTCTATTCATCCAAAAATGCTTCAAAATGTTCATAAAGGGAGTAAAAAAAACCCAAGAGGTTTTCTGAAGAGACACGATGGCTTTATGTGACGCACAGATTTAATTTAGGCTTTTATACGCGTGTAAACGTTGATCAGCGAACATACGTGTAGCATGTCAAATTTGGTAAACAGAAGCTCAAACGTAAATGCTAATAATATCATGGTTGTACAGTTTTACAAATAACAGTAAAGGTTTTCTTGTGAAGATGGTTGGCATGTGTCACATTCCCAAATGTACATAAGTGACTCTGAAAAAACGAACCGATCGTCGTGCGAACATTGGAGGATCATGAGCTGCTCTCTTGTAAAATGAAAAGTTTTCAGCCAGGCCAAATGATTTTGCTCTATGACTTTTAAATGCAGTTAATTGAACGGTAATGTTTTCATATGGAGAGACAGTGATTTCTGTATGTGTAGTTTTGGGGTGTCTGTGAGACTCTGATCTGCAAGAGGAAACGTCCAGCTTCTCTCTGTCTGTCTGGTGCTGATGTTCTCCGCGTCCTCGCCTCCCTGATGGATGAGTTTTCCCTTCATCGTCAAGGCAACTGAATACCAGATGCAATAATGGGGGAATATTTTACAGGAACGGTTTACGTCATGTTGAGTTTCTGTCGCTCTCTACATCCAAAATCGGACCGTCCAGTGAGCTGAGGCTTCGAGTCTGGACAACATGCGATTTTTATTTTATATCTGATTTCCGGAAACTCTTTTCAAGTCTATGCTTTATTCTTTTCTTTATATTATAATTATGCCACCATTAGAGTCTGTAAAAGCCCAGTTTACACGGTTCCTTCCAGGCAGTTGTTGTCGAGCATTGTAAGAGAATTTCCTGGCTCCACGCTTTGTTTATTTTAAAAAGCTTTGGCGACAATGGCAGGAAAAATCGGCTTTTAAACTAAAGCATTTTATGAGCGGAGCTTTGGATGTGACCGCGTTAGCCAATCTTTTCTTGTACACAGATGTTGTAAATGTAAATTCCCTTTCTGTGTCTGACTTTTCATGCTGTTGAAGATCGTCAACGAAGCCGCCAAGTACCGTTACCGTTCTGGGAACATGTTTGACTGTGGGAAGCTGACCATCAGATCTCCGTGGGGCTGCGTGGGTCACGGCTCGCTCTATCACTCCCAGAGTCCAGAGGCCTTCTTCGCACACTGTCCGGGAATTAAGGTGAATTGCACAAAGTCACATTGGAAACAAAAATAAGAAATGATGTTCATAACAGAAAAATAAGTCTGTTTTTAGTACCATTAGGATATTTAGCATTTTGATCCTATTTTGATGACAGTTTTCTGGCATTAATTCCTCTCCCTCATGTCGTTCCTATCCCGTAAGACCTTCGTTCATCTTCGGAACACAAATTAAGATATTTTTGATGAAATCCGAGAGTTTTTTTTTAATCTCCTATAGAAAGCAACAAAATTACCACAATCAAGGTCCAGAAAGGTACTAAAGACATCGTTAAAATAGTCGATGCGACTACAGTGGATCAACCTTAATGTTATGAAGCGACAAAGAAAAAGCCAATTTTACTGTTAATTTGACGATAGATTTTTTACGGTGCAGTTTTTTTTTTTATCCTTTTAAAAAGGTTTTCGTCCAGGATATCCCTGTACTTGGCCGGATTCATCTTTCCCTCAATTGCAACCAGTCGTCCTGTCCCTGCAGCTGAAAAAAACACCCCCACAGCATGATGCTGCCACCACCATGCTTCACTGTTGGGACTGTTGAAATAAAATAAATATTAAATGAAAAACTTAAAATTGGAAATACTGCCTTGGTAAGAAGGCTGAAGTAAGAAAAATAAAATAAAGCCATATAGAAATATAAAAAAAACAAAATCTAATGAAATTATTCAAATGAATTAATAAAAAACTTAAATTGAAAACTGAAATATAAAAATAAAAGCCAATTCATAATATTAAAAATAGTCTATCATAATAATAGTAACATAACACTGATCTGAAAGCTGAAGGATGAGACCGTGTCATGTGACCCAAACAAATACAAATTTTTTTTTGGTTTTCAAGTGCATAAACCCAGAGATTGGCATATGCTATGAAAGCCTTTTTTCACAAAAGGAGTTACTTTAAAATTGAGAGGAGGATGCATGTGTCTTAGTTGGCATATGTGCTAAAAATAATAATAATAATAAACTCACCAGTCTGAGATGGATTATACAGCAACGCTCTTTAATCATCTCACTCGCACTGCAACACAGGTTTCTCAGGCGGCATCAAAACGCTCTGGAAATTGGAGTTTGAAACGCATTCAAAGCAGATCGATGCTTGACTCGCTATTAAGTGACCTGCACCAGCATCGTCTGGATCAATCTGATGACTTGACATTTAATGAGCTGCTTGAACCTCGCCGCTGCTCTTCACTGTTTGAGTCTCTGTGCATCACAAATCTTTATGCGCCGAGTCTTTCATGGAGCTTCCTGGCTTTTGATAGCGAGGGACTCTTTTTCATCTAGACTTTTTTGATAGAGAGGCATCATACATAGCGTCACATAGTATTGTGTGTCTATATTATTGGTAATTATAATCTCTCTCACTCTGTTAGATTGTTGTGCCGAGAGGTCCGGTCCAGGCCAAGGGTCTTCTTCTGTCCTGCATTGAAGATCAGAACCCCTGCATCTTCTTTGAGCCCAAAATCCTGTACAGAGCAGCAGGTGAGAGGTCCTAGAACAGTCACAATGGGATTATGGGTAGCTGATATGATACTTGATGTCCGCAAGACACCTGTCCTTCAATCTAAAATGAATTAAAACTGCATTTTGCTAATTATTAATCATGTAGGATCTAGGAGCTCATATTAATTGAGAAACTGCATGGAATATTTTATATGTTTAAAAAAATAAAATAAAATAAATAAATAAATAAAAAATGGTGAAAAACCTAAAAAAAAAAAAAAAGGTGCGCAGTTATAGGACAATATTTTATACATTTATATAAATATTAACCTAAAATCTTGGAATGAGGACATTCTTATAGATACATACTTAGAGATATATTTTAAAAATTATTCGATTCTGAACGTATGATGCACTGAAATGAAAAATCTCATAACTGAAAAATTGTGGACACAGTGGGCCGAAACCCACAACCAAACACTTTAAATTAAAATGTTTTGTTTGAAATTGCCGAGCAAATTGATTAATTTTTATAAGTGGTTTACTTGGATTTACTAGAATAAAATAAAGAGATTGTGGGGGAAAAATTACATTTTATATTTTAATAAAAAAATGCATGCTGCAATGAAAAAGAAGCTCAAATAATCAAGAAAGCAATTGTTTCTGAGAATGTGAACTGATGCACAACTGGAAAAAACGTTCGATGCTTTTGAATTCGATGTGTGTGTTTGTGTGTGTGTGTGTCATGTGAACACCAAATGCTCCATTTACATTTTTAAGTTGTGTATTATGTCTATTGGTTTTGCCCATATTTAACTATTGAAAAGAGATTGTTACTAAACTAAACTCCATTAGATCCTCAACCTGTCAGTCAAACCTCATAACTCCACCCGCCCCTTGTGTATGAAGTGCTGCACACTTTTTGCAGCGTCTCTGCTTGTTTGGAATGGAAGGGTAAATAAAAAAACTGGTTCTTTGAATAAGTATAGTTTCCTTTACTTGAGAAACACAAGTAAAGAGAAACGCAACCCTGAACGGCACTCTCCACGACTACGCAGAAGTTTCAATGGATTTCCATCACCGAGAAGAAAAAAAACTCCACCACATCCTTCAAATATGTCAAAACCACAGAGAATTTCACAAACTCATCCAAGAGCTCCGTCTGGACGAAGAGAGATTCAAAGCCTGTTTCATAGATGACAAGGACCAGTTTGATAATCTTTTAAGAAAAATTGGCCCAATCATCACCAAACAGAGCTTTGCCGTGAAACGGTCTCTTCTGCACAACGGCTCTGAGGTAATTAGGCTACCGTTAGAGTAAGGGAGAGGGTAAAGCTGATTGGGTGGTTCTTGTCACATGACCTGCGGTGCGCTTGCGGCATTCTGAAAAGTTGATGTTTTCATCTCGCTGCGTAACAGGTGCGCCTGGAAAAAACGAATGCGCCGCACGGCATGCTCGTTGCGACCGCGCAGCTTCCGTTTTGAGCGCGCTTGCTCCTCTAGCATCACATAGTGATCTGACCACTGTTCTGGAAGAAGAAGAATGACTCAAAATCCCTCTGGCCACTGTGAAGGGCTTGTATCTGTCATTCCCAAGACAAATTGATGCTGTGTTGGCTGCAAAACGAGGCCCTACACCATACTAATAAATCATTGTGGTCTAAAAGCAGGTGTTTCAGTTTCATTGTTCATGTGTAAATATGCAGTAAATTGGCCATTGTAGACCTTCCTCGATATTTATGAGGTTGAATGCTCCATCTACTAATGAAAACTTAAAACAAATAATGAGACGTGAAATATAATACAGAACTGTCAAACAGGAAAGTGAAGAGTGAGCTGCAATGGATATTTGACCAGAAAGATCTGGAGTTTTTATTTTGAAGAAATAACCAATTAAAGTAAAAAAAAACAACAACTTTTATTACTTTCATTGCCTGTTCAGTCAGTCAGTGGCATTTATCTTGTAAATGGTCGTTTCAGCTCCCATCGTACCTGTTCATATATCAGTGTGGTCTGTTGAGTGTTTTGATATTTCAAACAGATTGTTGAGCATCTTGAATGGTCTCAATATTGCTTGATGCTTTTCAGCTGTTGACTGAAGACATGTGGTTTCTCATTTCTCTCTCGTTGCCTTGCATTGACATGTTTCTCTGTGGTATGGCTCCATTTCAGTCGAATGCTTTAGCGCAGAATGATTCTCACATGCCAAAGGATTTATTGAAGTTGGGATGAAATTAAATTTCGCTATTTATTTTCTAAATGCATGTTATAGATCTTGTTGTAAACGATGCATTTGTGTTTTCATTTGGTGAACTCTGGTGACGTATGCAGGACTTCTCCAGTCATTTAGTGCCCTTAAGCTCATCTTCTTGCACTTTTTGAGTGCCACGCCCACATCTAAACATCCAATCAACAATCGATGCATAGAAGTCTGGTCTTACATTTTTATTTTTAATAATCTGTTGCACTCGGATGTACGTCACCATATGGGAGAACAGACCCATCACTACTTCTGTTACATTGTGACATAATTTCATTCATAATTTTATAATCATGACATACACAAGACATTACTTAGGATTCAAAATTCTTCCTGTAAAGAGCAAAACACCATCTGTTTTTTTCACAGTTGTTTTTGTTGCTTTCAAATATATATTTACTTCACTGGGGTTCAATGGGTGGAAGGTCTAAATTGCAGTATCTGTGCAGCTTCAAAGCATTGTACACGATCCCAGAAGAGGAATAAGTGATTTATCTAGCAAAAAAATTTCATTTTCTATAAATATATATACTTTTTAACCACAAATGCTTATCTTGCTCTAGCTCTCTTCTTGTTGTTCTTGTTCTTGTTCTTGTTGTTCTTGTTCTTGTTGTTGTTGTTCTTGTTGTTATTGTTCTTGTTGTTGTTGTTCTTGTTCTTGTTGTTCTTGTTCTTGTTGTTATTGTTCTTGTTGTTGTTGTTCTTTTTCTTATTGTTCTTGTTGTTCTTGTTCTTGTTCTTCTTGTTCTTCTGGTTCTTCTTGTTCTTGTTGAATAATTCCGGTAGTGTAGACACTGCTAAATATATTTATGCCCTCCACAGGTCAAAGTTTGAACTAAATTGTCATATACAATATGCTAGTGCAAGTACATAAGAATTAGTTCAATCTTTGTCCTGTGCTGGACAGTAATACACTTAGCAGTGTCTACATTGCCGGAATTGTACAAGAAGAAGAGAGCAGTGCAAGACGAGCATTTGTGGTTAAAATGTGTCTATAATTTTATTTTTTAGAAAATGACTGATCGTTTCGCTAGATAAGATAATTATTCCTCATCCGGGATCATGTAGAATGCTTTGAAGCTGAATTTAAACTACAATTTAGACCTTCCACCCATTAAACCCCAGTGAAGTCCATTATACAGAAAAAAACCTGGAATGCTTTCCTCAACCATAATTTCTTTTCAACTGAAGAAAGGAAGACATGATCATCTCGAATGACATGGGGATGAGTAAATTATCAGGAAATTTGAATTCAGAAGTGAACTAATCCTCTAAAATGAAATTTAACATTTTTACAATTTGCAATTTACCATCTTGATTGCTCTTTTGCGACAATCTTTTTGCTCATCATGTGATTAATTACTCTGAGGTATTAGGAACCACAAGAAAACACAAATGATCTTAATTCTTCACTTGTAGCAATCCTGATCTTTTGATATATTGCATATGAAAATGTTTCAATACAGGGTTACTTTTGAATATATGAATAAATCAGTCTTTTCTTCTACATAATGCAGTTACAACATCTTCCATCTGGGGTTAAACTAACCACAGCCAAAACTAACATGCCCCACTTTAAGCCATTGGTTAGAAGAATTTTTGGTGCAGTTTAAAGCACAAGTAAGTGTGGCTCTAAACGACACAATCCTCATATCTAAAGAAACAGTTAAATAATGAAATAAAGAGTGGAAAAGGAAATTGATGCAGTTTTAAGGAAGCCAATGCAAGTGTGGTTTGCCATGAGGATTAGTGCATATTTATCTTCCTGTAGATCACTTTAGATCTGCTCTCGGTCTGTCTTCATGTTCACTTGAAAATCTGACTTATGTGTCTCTCAAGAATTTTGTTGAATGACTTTAATTTCCTGACTGAACATTGGAGCTTGTTTTAGGATCTTTGGCTCGTCATCATTATTTGGTTTTAATTTTAGACCGGCTTTTCATGTAGTTATTCTTATACGATGGGAATAAATCATTCAGCCATTCAGTTTGTATAAATCTTGATTTGAAAAACCTTATACGTTAATGGTAATGTGGAATTTTCCAATTTCCACTTTCTTTTTTTTTTTTTTTTAATCAGTCATTATTGCCAACATTGAATTTATTTGTCAAGAATTGTAACTCATGCAAGCTTAGTTGGCCTTAAATATGGTTTTGATTTATTACATGTCATTTAGAAGTCCACATCACCTTCTGTGTAAAATCAGACGGAATTTTCTGGAGTACATGTTAGTGGTTTTGCAAATCATCCATCGAGTTCACTTCTGCAGTACTGTGGTGTTGTGGGTGGTTGCCAGGGTGTTGCTATGTAGTTGCCAAGGTGTCATTAAGGCTTTACCATGTGGCTGTGGGGTAGCTAGGGTGCTCTGCTTAGTCAAACCCTGTCTAGTTGCGTTTAGAGCGTTTTAGCATTATGTCAATAACATACCCATAACAGTCAGCAATGTTGTCTACACCGCTACAAGCATGCAATGCGGCTACACATCAGATATCTTTGGAAATGTGATATCCATATGAGGTATCGTTCATGTTTTTAGTATAAACCTGTATCTTTCTCCAACTCTGAATTAGGTTTTTATTAAAGAGTGGTTTTACTTTTAAATCCAGCAGTATTTTTAAATGATAGAGTGTGTGTCAGATTGGAAACACATATCAGGCATCCAACAACCTACCGCTCTGAAGAATCTGGATCATTAAAGATGCATTTTTACTAGACTTCATCAATCACTTAAACCCTGGGGTAAACCTCCCAACCACAAATCAGTGAGCTCAGCCTGAACCGCTCCAGCAGTCCGACCATCACTGCGATCAATAGCAATCTATCTTTTTTTTTTTTTTTTTTTTTTTTTTAAATATATCTATATACATTTAAATCAAGTGCGACGCATAGCAACACTTTTTTGTTGTTGTTGTTGTTGTTGTACACAGTAAAAACCCCAGTTAAATCACCTCTGCTCAGATAACATTTGGTCCCTCTCTAAATAGTGTTAAAGTCACACTGAAGCGGAGTTAAAGTTAATGAGATAATTAAGCAATTAATTAAGCGATGATTGAACATTAATGATGAACACCTGCTGTTAACAAGCAGAATCACTAAAGAAGAACTACAAATGACTTCAGCCACGGTCTTAGATGAAATCAACTGAAGATAAAAGACATTCAATCTCTGAAGAGTGTTACTTTAACGTTAATGTTATCTGAGCAGAGTTGATTTAACTCTGGGGTTTTTACTGTGTAAGAATCTTGCTGATTTTGAGATCAAGAAGCTGTGAATAAATGTTGGCGATACTGTCAATAGAGAGTGAATTCATTTGTTCTTTGAAACCATAGTAACTTTACATCGTAATTATACATACTAGGGGTGTAACGAATTGCAGTTGATCTGTGATCCGTACGGACCAGGCCTTCTGCACACATGCGATTCACGGATTAGTTGCAAAGTTTAACCATAATATAGTGAAAGCTTATCATTTGCATGTCAAGCAAATTTAAACCATTCAAGCACAAGAAGAGGCGAAAGAGAACTCAATTCAGTACCCGCACACTGTTTTCTGTTTCTGCGCACTCTCAAAGCGCATACAAAGCGGCGTGCAAACACAGAATTGAGTTCTTTCATATCTCCTTGCACTTGAACAGACACACATACACACGCGATTATCTCAAAATACCCATCTTGGCAAGTTTTCTCCTCAACACAGTCTGTCTTATGTCAAGGGAGGGCCGCTGTCCTGCAGAGTTTAGCTTCAACTTGCCTCAACACACCTGCCTAGAAGTTTCTAACCTATAGTAAGACCTTGATTAGCTGGTTCAGGTGTGGTTAATTGGGGTTGGAGCTAAAATCTGCGGGACAGTGTCAGTTATTGATTTCAAGTAAACGGAGCAAGTAAGGTTGATATCCTGGAATCGAACACCCTTATATTTAGGGATTAGAAGCATCTTCTGCTCAGTAACTCTACACTTTCTGGATATTAAGCACTGTAGTGATGTTTAAGGAGACCTTTCGGTCACCTCAATCGCCACATATTGACAGCGTTTTATTTCTTGCCCTTGACGGGTATGTTTTGCTGCTAAACTGGTTTGTTATCCTGAGATTACTATTATCAGATGTGCTGCAGGCAAACTAGAATACAAAAAATCCTGGAGCAGCTTGCTGTGTGTATAGCTGCTAAGAATTTCTTCAGGGTTTAGAGCCTGTTTAAAGAACAAGATGGTATTTATTAACCTATGGGCCAAAAGCCTTTGAGACTCAGTAAAGCTCTCGAACCACAACACTACTCTGACATCATGAACTGAACTGCTATAGAATCAATTGTACGTTTTCAAAAATAATTGCATTTGCCAAAAAAGGCAAATTTTTTTTTTTTAAGTATTCCACTTTTAAAAATAAAAGAACTGAAAGACTTCTTCCAAAAAAGTGCATGTGACTTTAAGAGCGCTCAGTCTTGGCTCTTAACTTTTTTCCAAAGAAAGTTTTTACTTAAAGTACAAGCAAAAAAAAAAATTAACACTTACTGGTACAGAAAAGATCATTTTTCACAAGCCTCTGTTTCTAATTCTGAGCAAATGTACCGTCCTAACCAACCAAAATCAACTCCAACAGCTTTCAGCAAAATTACTACAGACCTCATTGTCAAAGCAGCACCATTTCCCAGAAGTCAGCAAAGACAATGACTTCAATGAGCATATAAACTGGAATGAGGAAAATGGCTCCAATTAAACATAATTTAACAATAAAGATAATTCAGCATTTAGGAACAAAAACAAAACCTTGAGATATGACAGCGGCGACTTGTTCTTTCTGTGCTCGTGCTGTTAGTTGGGACAAAAACCTTTCTTTAGCTATTTCTTCCAGCAAAACTTACACATCTATCCAACACCAAAGAATAAGCAGGACTTACTCTTGACTTTTTCTTCTAAAAGTAGCCCAATTCTGCTGATAAGGCTCTTTGGCCAGCTGGAAGACCATTGCAGTGCTGCCGTCTCGAGAAAACTGATGCCCGGCTGAGTAATTATGATCTGAATGGACGGTTTCGACTCACTCGTCACCAAACATCATGCAACCATTTTGTTTCGTGTCCTCAGACTTTTATTCCTCCGTTTTCCTGCAGCAGTTCAGCAATATAACCGTTTCCTCCACACTTTATGGATTTAATTTTAACCCTATAAAGTCACGTTTGATGCGCAAACGTCTATAAATTTGTTCAAAACAATCTACTCCATGCCTTCTGTCGTCTGATTGATAGTTTATCCTATTTTTAGGCAGATAGTGTTTTAGTATAATTGTAAAAACGTCCACCTTCATGTGTCCTTTTTCTGTGAAATAGTAAAAAGTAAACGTAAGAATAACTTTTATATTGTTAGTAATGTTTCAAAACGAACACTTGCTGGACTGAAGGAACTTATTTAACAATTTACATTACAAGCTATCGGAATTTTATGTTTTGGGCTGTAAAAATATCAGCATCTGCACCAAATGTCATATTTTTGCTCCGTTCGGAGTTTTTCCTCCTCTAGTATGACTGCATGCTCATACTAAATGAGCCATAAAAGCCTGATGGCTCACATATGACACTGAACCAATAAACATTTTGGGGATTTTTCTTTTTTATTTCTTATTTTTATTCAGTTCTTCATACAGCCTCTCATACTAACTTCATTGTTTGCTCATGTTAGTTCATCAACTAATGTTAACAAATGCAATATATTAGGAAATGTTAATATTAACCTCAACTAAGATGGATAAATGATTGTGCATTCTTTGTTGAATTAATGTAGTTAATAAATGTGAAGTGTTGCCATTTCTTTTTATTATTTCATATGTCAGGTTGTACAGGCTGAATGTGTGACCGTTCTTTATAGGGTGATGTGTAATCTGTCATTTTGTTTTGCAGTGGAGCAAGTGCCCACAGAAGCCTATCACATCCCTCTGTCCCAGGCCGAGGTCCTGCAGGAGGGCAGTGATCTCACACTGGTGGCCTGGGGAACACAGGTACGTTTTGTAAGAACTTGTACTCATCCTGTGATCACCATCAGATCATGATTTCAAAAGCTCTCGGGGTGTCCTGAAGCTCAGCTCAGACACTTCACAGGCTTGTCCTGCACAGTGACCGATGTCCCTGATGACGAAGTGCAGAGGGAAATCACGGGTCATGGGAAAACAAGAACTTTCAAGGCTTGTTTTTAACGGATGATGGTGTCCTTTTTCTTTTCATTCATGCCACCGACATTCCGTGCATGAGCAGTTCAAACTAGGGCTGGGGGATAAATGAAAAATGTATGATATGCATTACCGTTCAAAAAAGAAATTCTTTTATTCAGCTAGGATGCATTAAATTATCGAAAGTAACTTTTATAATTTTATAAAAGTTTCCGTTTCAAATAAATGTTGCTCTTTTGAACTTTGTATTCATCTAAGAATCCTGAATGCATCAGTTTCCACAAAAATATATTTTCAACATTGATAATGCTAAGAAATTTCGCAAAATCAGAAAATCAGCGTATTGGAATGATTTCTGAAGGATCATGTGACACTGAAGACTGGAGGAACGATGGAATAAATATTAAAATATATTCCAATTAGGGCTGTCAAGCAATTCAAATTTTTAATCTTATTAATTACATGATGTGGCGATTAAGTTTCGCAAGAAATTAGCCCCAAAAGATCATTTGAAGTCATTATTGTAAATTATGAACATTACAAAAACTAGCTTCAGGAAGAAATATTTAATTCGATTCAACATAGACATTTTTGGACCGTGAGGTTGAGTAAATGACTGAATTTATTTTTTGGTGAACTATACCTTTTATTTTTTTTAATAATTATATAAAAATAAATAAACAAAATAAATTAGGCACTTAATAAGAAACTAAAACTGCCAGTAGGTGGCGGTAAATGTGAATGATGAAGAAGTCGTTGATTTGATTCTTTCAAACGGCTGGATTTGTTCAGGAGTGAAGTAAATAAAAGGTTCTCTTTAAGCATCTTGAACTTGAAGCGGTGCTACACAGACGGATGCCGCGAATGACATCAAAGTGGAGAAGGTCTGCGAGAGCGATTAGAGAGCAGATATTGATATCATACACATTCAACAAGTTTTTCATGAATGGTCCACTGAATCATTGGTTCAAAACATGGATTCAGAAATGAAACACAACTGTGCTTTGTTTAAAATGTCACAATATTAGCTTCATAATTACTGTATTGGTTACACGATATGGGAAAAAAACAGAACTCGTTATCGTATGATATTGCTTAACCTTGATCTAAATATGAGATGACAAACAAGGGCATTTTTGCCCCATATCTTTCATTTTATGGACTTTCTGACCACATTCTGCAGACTTCATCGTGCAGTAAGATGTTGCCCTGCATCTTATTCATCATCCGTTTACTGTATGTAATGTCAGATGAACTACATAGTTGAGGAACGGGGCAAGTGTGTCAAAATTTAACGCATAATTTTTTACCGTAATTAATTCATCTAATAACACGTTAAATCGACAGCCCTAATTCAAATAGAAAAAAAAAAATGTAATGATGTTTTTCTGTATTTTGATCAAATTAATGCAGCCTCATAAAACACAAAATAATCTCACTGAGCCCATACTTTTGAACAGTATTATATTCACAATTAAACTGAATCAGTTCAAACACTGAGGAATGACGTCTGTGCTGTTACTCTTTGGGATTTAGTTTTTTGTATATTTATGTATAAATGATGAAAAACACATTTTTAATTAGTTTTGCTCCTACTTTGTTTTAAACATTTTCAATGTACTTTATAATGAAATATAATATAATGTTAGCGGTCTGAACACAAACAGAACCTCGACACTGGCTGGAGAGGCTCTGGAACGGCAGCCAACAATAGAACCAACTGTCATAACTTGGTCTTTAGCGTTAACTGTGAGTTAACCTTTGACCTTTGGATTGCAGGTACATGTGATGAGGGAAGTGGCTGCCATGGCACAGGAAAAGCTGGGTGTCTCCTGTGAGCTCATTGACCTTCAGACCATTTTGCCTTGGGACTCGGAGACCGTTTGCAAGGTATGATGTGAACGGAGTTATATCTTCTTAATGGGTTGGTTTGCCCCAAATTAAAAATTGTCATGCACTTACTGGACAAACCGTATGACCATCTTTCATGAAGCTGCTCTTTTCTAAACAATGAAAGTGAAAGGTTGTTCGAGTTCACACTTGTAGTTCGGTTCGTTTGGTCCGGACCAAAAAACAAAAACAAAACATATAGTCCTGGTCCGCTTAGCGTTCACACTGGCATTTTTAACAGCGAACCTTAAGTTACTGAACCAAAGGCATAGGGATACGGTCACGACCTGATTGGTCGGCTTTTATGACGTATATTTCGCGACGGAGCTCGCTTAATGAACATTCAAAACAACGCTGTGTTCTGGATTAAACGCCATCATTTTATGCTTTATTTTTACCAGCTGAGAATCACGAAGAGCTCATAAAATGTTCAAATCGTTCAAAACAGCAGCAGGATTTCTTCCGTTGTGTGCAGATACAGAAACTTCACCTCCTCGTTGCTCCACGTTTGCCCTCGACTCATTTTGGATACGCCGATCTTCCCGCGTCGTCAAATCAGTGACTTGTAGCGTCTCATCTTGTGACATCACGTCCTGTTTTTGGTTGGTTTACATGTCCGTGTTGCGTTCATATATCAATCGAACCGCACCAGAGTTCGTGTGGAAGCGGATCGAGACCCATCTTTTTAGCGGTCTCGCTCCACACCAGGGTTCGGATGGCAGCGTTCACATGTGTTCAAACGAACCGCACTAACTGAGCAATCGCACCAGGGTTCGTTTTAATCCAACCAAACATGACAAGTGTGAACGCACCCTGAATCTGTAAAAAGGACCAAAAAAGTATCATAGAAGTATCATTCCTATTTATACTCTATGTAGGAGAAGACCTTCAGCTAATTTATTATGAAAATTGCATAAAAATATTTTTATATTTTATATAAAAAATACATTTTCCAAAGCATATTTTACTCTAAAACTGTGAGAAAATCTGAATTTGAGGTTGATATCTCAAAAAATAAGCTTTCAGTAACATTTTGTTTGGGTGCACTACCAAATGTTTCAACTAGATGAAATTCACTTCCCATTAGTTTAGAATGTGGGCAATTTTGACCACAAAAATTCATGATTTTTTTTCAGGACCTTTCAAATCACGTCCATGATTTTTTTTTTTTTAATTGTGTTCACATAGCAAGTGCCAAAACCTTTACAAAGTTTTGTACCATTCCGAAACATATCGTGTCATATTTCGTATGCATTTACCAAAACATATAATTTTTATGTCAGAAATGACCGAACGGCAAGTTGAATGCTGAACCCGACAAACTAGCGTTTAGAAATGTACAGGCCCATCACAAAACTTTAATGTCAGGAGAGAATATCGATCAAATTAGAGCCGTAATATTGCTTTATGGTGGCACTTTTCGTCGTATGGAAATCTCCCAAATAAAACTGCTGGTGCAAAAAGTAGCGGTGGAATAGAGTAGCATGTCTCACTGAATCTTTGCAGTAGATTATTGTTTTGACAGTGTGATCAGGAAGGAGATGCAAATTCTCATGGGTTGTTTGTTGGAAAGCAGCTTCGTAAATAAACATTAAACCCATTAAACTGCCTCCATGAAACTCAATAGTGTGTTTACGGTAAAGCGCTACTCACTGTTCACCCTTCTGTTTAGAATTCACATTGGAGAATTTCACCCTTGAAATCATTTGTTTGACTTAGATTAGCGATAGATTCACAATATCAAAAATCGAGTGTCTGCATTGTCTCAAATCTGCATTTTTGACTGCCATAATGTGTGAAGCACAGAATGGAGAAGTGTTAGTTGACTTCGGAATTAAAATTTTCAGTCGAAAAGAAATTACGATTTTTGAAGAAAGCATTCCAGGATTTTTCTCTCTATAGTGGACTTCAATGGGATTCAATCCAAATGTGAGTTTCAGTGCAGCTTTAAAGGGCTCTGCACGATCCTAGACGGGGAATAAGAGTCTTGTCTTGCGAAGCGATTGCTCACTTTCTAAAAACAATAAAAATGTATATACTTTATAACCACAAATGCTCATCTTGCACTCGCCACGCATTACGTAATCACGTTGGAAAGGTCGCTCGTGACGGTGGGAAATAACCCAATAGCTGCCGTTTCATTTCAAACCATTTAAAAGTCTGCTTTCCGCCGTCTTTACAATAAATACCATATGGTTTGCTAATCTAATGCAGTGACATTCATGTCAAATGTTTTTGAGGTCGCAGTTTATCATTATTTGGTAGCAGTGAAGAGTAACTTTGTAATTAAACAATTTGCAATGAAATGGAACGACTGAAGCAATTGGGGAATATGGTTTGTTCATAACCCAAGAAAATGCAGTTGTGTTCTATTAACTTCAATAAATTCAATATCAAAGTGCAGAGCAGAAACATTTTGAATCCAGATGTGCATCGAGCTTTACTGAAAGAAGCGAACAAACGTGCAGATCTCTGAATGATCAGTGTGTTTGTTGTTGTTGTTGTTGTTGTTGTTGTGGGACCAACAGATGAACACATTGATCATAAACCTTCAAATATTGGTCTGCGTTTTATGTCTTTATTTACTGGAACGGTCAATGTAAAATGCACTTATAAAAAAAGTAAAAAGGCACAAAAAAAATAAACAAAGCTTGTTTTGTACCATGTTTGTTCATTTGACTTGGATTTGTGTGTGTAATGTCTCCGAATAGGAATTTAAAACGGAAAAAAAACAAATTTGAACTTCTGGCAGTGTTTGTATGTGTTCAGAAGACTTGAAATATGACACACATACACTGAAAAACTCAATAAGTTCAGAATACGCAAACGTTTTGAGGTAATAATTTTCTTCAAATTTTAAGTTAGTAGAACTTAACATTTTTGTGACAAGTTCACGCAACTTTTTTCTATTAAGTACAATGAGCTTTCATTTTTATTTGAGTGAAACAAACAGAATATGCTTTAAAATTCACCATTAGTGAATAGAAGCAGAAGCAAATTATGACATTTCATTTAAGACCGTATTAAAGATATTACTACATTATACTGCGTAATAGTATTACACTGTTTAAAATGAATGTCTTTCTATTTTCTTTATATACAAGAAATAAACATAACCGATTTTTTTTTTGTTTAGTAGATTACTATATATATAGTAATGGCCAAAAATATCGACATCCTTGCTATTCTGTCAGAAAATGCAACTCTTCTCTCAGAAAATTGTTGCAGTTGCAAATGTTTCGCTTGCATTGGAACAACACACACAAAAAAAAGTCAAATGTGACACAATTCCACACAGAACCCAAAAAATGCACTGGACTAAATTATTGGCACCCTTAACGTAATATTTGGTAGAACCCCCCCTTTGGAAAAAATAACTGAAATCAATCACTTCCTGTAGCCACGAATGAGGTTCTTGCACCGCTCTACTGGAATTTTGGACCTCTCTTCGTTTGCAAACTGCTCCAGGTCATTCATATTTGAAGGATGCCTTCTCCCAACTGCTGTTTTCAGGTCTGGACTCATCTCAGAACTCTCCAGCACTGCTTTTTGACGTGTGCTTCAGGTCATTGTCCTGCTGGAAGACCCATGACCTCTGGTGGACACACAGCTTTCTTACATTGACCAGTACGTTGCGCCCCAAAAATCTTTGGTTATCATATTTCATGATACTGTCCACACAGTCGAGGCATCCGGTGCCAGACGCAGCAAAGCAACCCAAAACATCTGGACTGTAGGGAACGTGTTTTTTCTTCTTCAGTAAACGGTGTCATGATGTCTTTTACCAAAAAGCTCTAGTTTTCTCTCATCTGTCCACAGTACGTTCTCCCACAAGGATTGTGGTTTTGTCACACGAGTTTTGGCCGACTCCAGTCTTGCTTTTTATGACTTTGTGTCAGCAGTGGTGTCCTCCTGGGTCGTCCCTTTCCATTCAGATGGCGACGGATAGTGCGAGCTGACACCTGTGTCTGCAGATCAGCTTGAATTTGTTTGGAACGTATGGACTTTGGAACTTTATCCACCATTCGAACAATCCTTCATTGTAATTTTTCATTAATTTTGCGTCCACGTCCAACCTTGGTTACAGTGCCATGGGCTGTAGACCTCTCGATGATATTGCGCACAGTGGACACAGGGACATTAAGATCTGTGGAGCTGGACTTGTAGCCTTGAGATTGTCCATGTGTTTCCACATTTTTTTCTCTCTTTCTTTTCTCAATGCTCAGTGTGACACACAAGGGTTGAGTCAACTTTTCTCCATTTTAACTGGTTACCAGTGTGATTACTATATTCCCCACACCTGTTACTTGCCACACATGTGTCTAAATACAAATTACAGGAGCGTCACCTGCTTTAAAAGCAATTATTTCTTACAATTTTGAAAAGGTGCCAATAATTTTGTCCAGTCCGTTTGAGTTCTATGCGAAATTTGTTCAAGTTTGACTTTTCTTCTGTTTTGTTTTTTTCGTGTTGCTGGAGCGCAAACGAAAACAAAAGGCACGTGAATACCAAGATATTTATAATTGGAACAATTTTTTTGAGAAGCGTTGCATTTTCTGACAGAATTGATGAAAAATAACATTTCCAACATGTCTAATCATGCAGGAAAACGTACGTTTGAGTGTACATTACTATTGGTGGATATTATAAGTGTTTGGTATGACTTTTTTTTTAGGGTGTTTTTTTTTTTTTTAAAGGTCCTTTCTTTCAAGTGTTTGATCAAAAATACAGTAAAAACTGTACATTTGCGAAATAAGTTTTTCACGATGTGAATATATAGTAAAATGTAATTTTATTCCAGTCTTACTCCAGTCTTCAGTGTCACATGATCCTTCAGAAATCATTCTAATATCGAATATGACGATTTGATGCTCGGGAAACAGTTCTAATTTTTATCCATGTCGATGTTGTGCTGCTCTTTTGTTGTTTTTGTGGAAGTGGAAACCGTAATACTTTTATTATATAAATAATTTTTCTAAATTCATTATTCTTTGATGAAACTGAAATCTTTGTAACATTTATAAGTGTTTTACTCTCACTTTTGAGCAATGCTTCTTTGCTAAATAAAAATATAAATTGACTTTCAAGTAAAGTCTTACTGACCCGAGTCTTTTAAACGGTAGTATATGACACCGATACCGATCAACACCACTAGATGTCCTAACAAGAGTTTCAGTTTTAACCTTAGGGCTCTTCACAAGCTTTAGAAATTACGGGAAGATGTCCAGAGCTCTTTGGATGGAGATGTGATTTATTGTTTGGCCACGATTAATGATGATTGATGAATACTTTTGGAGAAATCTCATGCTTTTGCCTTATTTGACCCCCAAAATCAAAAAGAATCTTTTTTATTTTTTTTTTGCATAAAGTAGAAACCAAGCCTATTTTAGCACCATTAAGACTGTTTGTATAATAATGCTATTTTCATGACGCTGAAGCACCAAAATCCCCCCAAATTAAGAAAAAAGCAGTGAAATACAGTCGATCCTGAATGCAATGATTTGCCTTGTTCATTTTTTATTTGTAATTCAGTATAAATTAAATTCAGTTCAACAAATACTTGCCACAGTCTGTCCACACTGAGCATTAAACGAAGCATAAATCGAATTGATGCTCGCAGCCAATCATATGCGATGTTTAATATACAGCTGTGTCCAATCAGATCTCATCCAGCATAATGCACTAGAAATGGAGAGCAAGCAAGCGATTATGTCCCTTTTTTTAACGGTCGCAGCTAACATTTATGATGAAGAAAAACATTTTGAAATATGGATGAACGTGTGGGTTCAGTGTGTTTTCTTAAAGTATCTGCTGTGATGACTGAGCATTGAGATCAAGTGATAAGTGTGGGTTTTCTGTCTTGAGAATGGATATCTGAGCTTTAATTTGAGAGAGAGGAGCTCTATAAATCCTGTCACATTATAAACAGTGTTTTAAACATGGAAATTGTAGCTTATTTCTTCCATTCTTGCAGCTTTGGTCCTTGAGCTCGGGTTTTGATTCTTGTTTTTGTTCGGGTCTGAAGTTGTTGTGAATGTAGAAAGCTGAAGTTGAAGGAGTGTCCAAAGAAGATCTGTAAGTTCAGCTTGCCGAAGGTCTAGGCGGCTGAGAGAGAGAGCGAGAGCAATTTCTAGACAATTAAATATTGTATTAGGCTCTACCATTTTAATTCCCCCCGCCCCCCAAATTATGTTCCAATCCTTTTTTTCTGTTTTCATTTTTATGGATTCAGTTTTAATGGTTAAATTGTAATAATCAAAAACCATCTTGAAATCACGAAGCGTACACAATTTAATTAATTGATTAAAAGTTTAACAAAACCCTATGAAGTCCATTTTTCCCCAATTCCGTTTTATTTTTTTTCCAAATTCCATGTTTAAATTTTGTAATGTTTTAATTGTTACTATCTTATGATTCCTCAATATATTATTTTAGTGTTAATTGCATTCATTTCATACATTTTTGACCTTTTTTTTATTTGATTTTCTTCATTTTGAACTTGGTTTTGTTCTAAAAAAAAAAGTTTAAATTTGCTTTGTTGAAGACAAAAAAATCAACCGTTGAAATTGTAAATTTTATTCCCTGCAACAGCAATAAGTACAATACTTCCATAATACTTTCCTTCACTTCCTTCCTGCCTTCCCTCCTAACCCGGCATGTTGAGCCACGCGCAGGGAAACGCCCATCACAAGGCTCTCAGATTTTAAGAAGTCATTTGTTATTGAATTTCTCTGGCTTTGATATTGCATGAAGTGAAAATATTCCGTTTTACTTCAGCATAATCAATGGCACAATCCACTCCCTAGGCTCAATTTACCCCTCGTTGGGGGCAAGTTGGGCCAAGAGACCACTTTTTTGGGCAAAGTGATATTTGGAAAGCAGTTTATTTTAGATGCAAAGTGATTATTTCCAAGGATGCACATATTTTTGTTGGACGCATTACTCATTCTGTCATTTTAAAGACACAGCAAGTAAAAAATGGGCTCAACTCACCCAGCTCTCCGTTTAATTTATTTATATTTTGTGTTATTTTTTTTTTATGAATGTATCATTTAATGCAAAATGTATTATCAGAAACTACTGGTAATCAAACGAAGGCAAAAAACATGAACAATTTAAGTGTAATCAAATGAGAAATTTAATCGTTCCTTTTATTTTTGGCAAACAAAGTGTCACTCATTATTACACGCAAAACATGCAGACTTCATATTAAAAAGCATTTTTTTGTGCTTTAATATTCAGACACTAGTCCATATCATGATTTAAGTATACAGCTCTACTTTTCATTTATTCATCCACGATTTGCCAAATTCGGTGACTTTATTTTTTATGCAAATATTGTGGCCTGGTCATCTCTCACCAGAAGCAGATTTATCCGACAGCCAATGAGACGCAACCGGCTGAGTCTGCCTCATGCATATTCATCAGTCCCTGCACGCATGAAACGCTGCTCCTGTCTGTGGTCAATAAAACATGTATCTGGAACATGTTGTTTTCGGTTTCCTGTTACTTTCTCCGGGTGATCCGCAGCACTGCTAATCAACAACTCTGAGCTCTATATATGTACGTTGCTTGTTTACACAGGGAATCGTCTGAAATTGCAGTTAAACTGAAAGCAGTGTTTTTGTGTTATTTATTTTTTTATTCCCCTCTGGTGTCTGGAACTGTTCAGTAAATGTAATAGACGTTCATTTAAAGGATAAACAAAATGGCCAGGTTGCCCCTGCCAGACCAGCAGCTTAGATGATATAATGTGGAAAGAGTTTCTCCCTCTTCCATTCGTTCACATTCATGTGACTGGGACAGGTCTTTGAAAATATCAAAGTGTGTCGTAGAACGAGTACAACAGTGAAGTTTATCATGAGAGTCTCCTTCCTGGCCATAGAGGAATCGATTCAGCCTCACCTTCATGATGTTACAAACCTCCAAAGAAGAATCTCCACACGGCTCTTTTCCATGAAATGTCTATAGATCACAGCTCCAGACAAACAAGCACCATCGCTGTAAGTCCATATGGCTTATGCTCTATATTCCAAGTCTTCTGTAGTCATTCAAATCCCTGTTTGGTCTGCGTCATCCATTTCATTTCAGTTTTTCATTTTTCATCATTTAGTAGACGCTTTTATCCAAAGCGATTTACAAGGGGAGCAATTAGGGGTTAGGTGTCTTGCTCAAGGGAACTTTAGTTACGGTATCAAAGGTGGAGAGAGTGCTGTTCATTCACAATCCCCACTTTCAATTCCTGCCAGTGTGGGAATTGAACCAACAACCTTCAGATTACAAGCCCGACTCCCTCACCACAAGGCCACGACTACCCACTAATCTAATCCGTGATGGATATTAAAAAAAATGACTTTGTTATGACTCGTTTATTTATGTATCCGCAGTCCTAGTTCTGTTTCCCTTTTTGAATGACGAATATGGACTATTGATACCGGTTTACAGACAGTTATTTCCTTATACTCAGGGACAGAATGCACATGCACATGCACATTGGTGCTTGCCGTAGTCCTTTTGTGTGTTCAAGCACAGCTTTTTGTCCCAGACGCAGCCGACCCGAGGCGACAACACAGCCGGCTTTCTCACCACTGGTTCTTTTACATCGGCTTGACGGGTCGCAACCTTTAGTCGCTGATGATCTAGCCTTCAACTGAAGCTCTAAAACACATTTGCGTTCAGATTCATGATTCATGGCAGATCATTTGACTCCAGATGACATCATTTAACTCGAAGAGGAGGATTTGTCATATTTCCACAGAAGACTTGAATATAGTGCAGAGGATGAATGAACAATTTTAAGATACTTTTAAAAAAAAATTTTTTTTGTTTTATTTATTTATTTTTATTTATATTTATATATTTATTTTTATTTATTTATTTATTTATTTATTTTTATTTATATTTTTATTTATTTAGTTATTTATTTTTATTTATATTTATTTATTTATTTATATTTATTTATTTATATTTATTTAAAATGACTTCTCAGTATATCATAATTCACGAAGGATATTATAAGATGTAAACTACCTGTACAATTTTTTTTTTTTTTATACATTTTAGAAAAATTAATATGTTTTTTTCAGCAAGGATACATTCAAAGATGCTTATAAGCATTCTAAAAGATTTGTCTTCAGTACTTCTATTCATAAAAAAAAATATTTTAACTATATTCAACATAAGAAATGTTTCTTGAGCAGCAAATCATCATATTAGAATGATTTCTGAAGGATCATGTGACGCTGAAGACTGGAGGAATGATGCTGGAAATTCAGCTTTGATCACAGGAATAAATTACATTTATACAAAATATAATCACAATAGAAAACGTTTCTTTAAAAACATTCATGAGAAATATTACAATTTTTCTGTATTTTTGATCAAGTAAATGTAGCTTTGGTGTGCTTATTTTATAAGATACATATTTAAAAACCTTCTTACATCCCTAAACCTTGCAACGGAATAGTGCATAATAATTTTCATGGATATTTGGCAAACTCTTGACCTTGGAAATCCATGAACAGTACAGATTCTCTTTTATTAAAAATTTTCATCCCATAGATCATGAGGTGACAGCAGAGTTGACATGCAAGTTGAGACAATGCCCAGGTCTCGGGCTTCAATCTAGGTTCAGATCCATGTCCGTTGGTGTCTGGACTCCCAGGACGTGACCCAGTCTGTGGTCCACTGCGATTGGAGATGGCACTTCCCTCCATGTGCGAAGGCGAGTGGTCAGCAAACCTTGGAAAGGCCAAGTCCTCATTACAATGGGAGTCTTGTTTCCATATGGGCTCAGCTCTGTATTTAAAGGATATATTTTGATTTGCTCCACTCTCTGGCCCGTCTCAGCAGCACAGCTGACGTTCCAAAGCAAACGCACTGCCTCTCCTGGTTAACATGATCAAGATGTGCCCTGAGCCCTGTGGTTCACTGCTCTTGCATTTGCACCTAGTTAAATGCATGTTTAGATGTGCTGTGTGTTTGTGCAGTGTTGCTGAATGTCTGGAGAGGTTACTTTTAACGTGAAGGTTGGAGTTCCTCGGGCTTCAGCGGTGGTCCTAAACATCGATTTTCCTAAGTTTTGAAGGACGCTTATCTTAGCAAGGATGCTTTGGCAACGTGCACAAATGTTATGCATGTGAACGGAGAGCAGATGAAGAACATTCAACTACCTGAAGCAGATGTTAGTGTGAACGCACCTTCATTTTCATCCTTCCTTTCCCCAAAAACTAGTCATGTGTCACCAAGACTTGTCAAACCTAAATCAAGAGATATATGTTTGCACTTTTCTGTTTTCTGTACTTTAAAACTGGAATGAGATCCAAAAATGGATCTCGGTCCACAATGTGAATGCAAAGTGAATTTGACTCTCTTTTTTTGTTTCTCCGTTACAAAAAATAATCGCTTTTACGCCGTGTCTTTTTAGGCAAACATTATACTCCTAAATGTTGAAAATTCATGTTTAAATTATGCATGCATTTAACATGCACCTGTCCTACTCTTCTGCGAAAATGATCCAAATTCATTGATGGATCTTGCAATACACAGATTTGTCCATCAAATGCTCTCTACAATGAGAATATCATATTAGCCATCAGCTAGTAAGTTTATGGCTGTGACATACATCAACTAAAGCCTATTACCAACAATAACAAAAAAATCTTGGTCTCGGCCTCAACCCCTCAAAGTCTTAAGCTGTGTCCGAAACCGCCCACTCGTTCACTCGTTCACTAACCCCTATATAGTGCATGGCAGTTGAGCGCACTAAATCAGCAAAGAGTGACGAAAACGAGTGAGCGAATCCGGAATCTGACATTAATAGCATGCGCCAGACAATTTCGTCATTAACATTTCCTATACCCGTCCGTAATATGTCCTGTTTAGCTTAATGAATTGTATATTACTGATTATTTGTCATGTTTAATGCCTAACATCCTCATCCGTCCCTAAAGCAAATAAGAATTCGTCAATACATCATATTCTAAGACGTCGGTTAAATGCACAGTACAACAGTTCACTAACATACGAGAAAAATCGGCCAAATTATCATATGATAATAAGTGAAAGCGAAAGTCGTGACGTGTTGTCAAGTATGGTGACCCATACTCGAAATTGGTGCTCTGCATTTAACCCATCCCAAGTGCACACACACAGCGGTGAGTAGTGAACACACACACACACACAGTGAACACACACCCGGAGCAGTGGGCAGCTATTGCGACAGCGCCCGGGGAGCAATTGGGGGTTAGGTGTCTTGCTCAAGGGCACTTTAGTCGTGGTATCGAAGGTGGAGAGAGTGCTGTTTATTCACAATTCCCACCTTCAATTCCTGCCGGCGTGGGAATCGAACCTGCAACCTTCTGATTACAAGCCCAACTCCCTCACCATTAGGCCACGACTACCCCCTTATAAGTATATATATTATGATCTAAACCTGTATCATTTCGCTTCAAAATATCTTTACAAAGATGTTCTAATTAATGAAAAATTACACTTACATTTGTAGAAGTTGCCGCTTCCCGTATTGCCGTCCGTCATTTTTCTTTCGCGCTCGATCGTCTTATCGCGTTGGATTTCGGGTAACGGTGCTTTTACGAGTGTACATCGAATGTACACTCAAAATCAGAGAGGATTGTGGGTAAAAGTAGTGAACGAATGTAGGGAATGCAGTCGTTCACTCAGAATTCGGACAGCACTACATAATGGCCGACACCCGATATAGTGCACTATATAGTGGATAGGGAGCGGTTTCGGACTTGTCTTGGTCTCGACACACACTGGTCTTCACTTGCCTTGGTCTGGTCTTGCTCTCAATCCCTCAAAGTCTTGGTTTTGACTTGTTCTCGGATTAGATTAGTGGGTAGTCATGGCCTAGTAGTGAGGGAGTCGGGCTTGTAATCTGAAGGTTGTTGGTTCGATTCCCACGCCGGCAGGAATTGAAGGTGGAGATTGTGAATGAACAGCTCTCTCTCCACCTTCGACACCATGACTAAAGTGCCCTTGAGCAAGACACCTAACCCCTAATTGCTCCCCTTGTAAGTCGCTTTGGATAAAAGCATCTGCTAAATGATGAAAAATGAAAATGAGATGGTCTTGACTACAACACTACCAAAAACCCAGCGACCCGCGTTCAGATCACGTTTTGAAAAGACCCATTCTCGGCTGCTTAAATAGTGATTAGTAGACTTCTGCCAGAATCCACCCCAGCACTTTGAAACGCATGTTTGTGCAAATCATGTAAATCGCAACCCTAAAGTCGCCTTTATTTATATACAGCGCTTTTTACAGTGCAAATTGTGTCAAAGCAGCTTTACAGCAATAATTGGCAAATAATATTTGGCTGCACAGCAGCTCTTAAAGAAAACGGTGTCATTGTCCAGCTTAAATAAATTCAGTATTGATTCATTCCTATACATCTTTTACATGCGTATGTTGCTTTGCTTGACCTTGGTGACAGTTGAGCTACAGGAACGCTTATGCAGCCACACCACGACCTCGCTGTGAAAATGTCGTCATGGCGTTTGTGCGATGCACAGCAGTTTATAAAGCACAATTCCTGCTTCCACCATTCACATAGACGCTTGTATTCAGGAGCGAGGAAGCGACTGAGCTGTTAAAGCTGTTTTTCTGCTGCTTTAGAGGAGGATCTTTGGAGTGTTTGTGTTGGGATCTGCTGTGAAAGACTCTTTCAAGAGAACAACTGTTCCCTTTGCTTCGGAGAATGAGTCTCCCGACGGAAGCTACTTGACGAGATAATGCTTTTCGTTGGGGTCATGCATCATTTGTGCTCCCGCTGGCCCGTGGAGCTGGAGAGATACCTGATGGCTACGCAAATAGATGAATAGAGGAGTGACCCGGCTCGTCTTAATGGGATTGTTTGCTCTGTAAAGCGAGACGGCGCATGCGTGCCACAGAATTCCGGCCTGTATTCCATGTGGACATGTAGCGCTGTTGGCTGAACCTGTTGAACCCCAAAAGAAAGTGCACGTCATTACATGTCTCATTTCACAGCAAACACGGGCTTGACTGTGTCGATGCAATGACTCCGGCACTCTAAAGATAATGAATCCGCTCGGATACGGCGTGTTTTTGACTTTGGATGAGGAATCGCGTGCTTGTGCGCTCGACGTGGTGTGATGATTACTGGAAGAGCGTTGGAACTGCGAGCCTGCTGGAGAGAAACACTCCACGAGTCTGTCGGCCTCATTCGCTAAGTGCCACGCTTTCTAATGCAGATCTAATTCAAAGACCTCATGATTCAGACCGTCGTGTTTGTTTGAAAGCCAGATGGGAGTGCTGTATGAATTATTTATTCATTTTTTTCAAGGCTGCGGTATATCAAAAACAAGTGCTTGTTGTAAAGTCGAACGGGTTAGTTCACCAAAAGCCAATGACTATTTTCATTTAATCATTTTCGTCCACGTAACTGAATTTTAACACCGCAACCGAAATTTACATTACAAAAAATCTGAAGTTTATTTAAAGATATGGCTCAGCCAAAAATGAAAATTATACCATGATTTAGTCACCCTCACGCCGTCCTAGGTGTACACCACTATCTTCTTTCAAACACAATCGGAGATGGATATAAAAATATCCTTAGTCCTCCAAGGTTTATAATGGTCGTGAATGGGGCGTGTTTTGAAGCCTAAAACAAAAGTATCCATCCATCCATCATAAACATAATCCATACAGCTCCAGACGGTTAATAAAGGCCGTCTGAAGCAAAGCGATGGGTTTTTTGTAAGAAAAATATCCATATTTAAATTTTTTTAAATAACTAGCTTATGCCAGGCAGATGGTTTTAGACTTCTAATTCGTGACCGGTGTTTTGATTCTGCGTTCGTCATGCGTTAGTTATTATAGTTTTTTTTAAATATGTATATTTTTTCTTACAAAAAGCCATTGCTTTGTTTCAGAAGGCCCCTTGGAACCGTATGGATTATTTTTTTATGATTGGCCGATGAATGCGTTTTTTTTCGGGCTTCAAAACACGCTCCCCGTTCACTAGCATTATCCAGCTCGGAAGAGAATATTTTTAAATGTATCTCAGATTGAGTTTGTCTGCCTTGAGGGTGAGTAAATCATGGGGTGATTTTTTTTATTTGGTGAACTATTTCTTTAATTATCAATATTCAAATAAAAACGAAGTTGTATGTAAGCATTTAAATAGCAATATAGTTATGTTTCTACTCCTTTATTTATTTAGCACTTTATACAATACAGATGGCTTCAAAGCAGCTTTACAGTCATAACAGGAAATGATTCAATGATAGGAAAGTGATTCGGCTGTACAGCAGCTCCAATTTGTTGTTGAAATATAAACATTTAAGTGGTGTCTGTTATAACTCGCTTTCATGACAGTTTTATTCAAACATGCATTAAATATCATCTGGATATGATTTTGGGATTCCCTGAAATTATGAAATTCAGGTCTATTCCGCACACAAATCAGCGCCAAACCACTCCTTTAACTTTCGACAGAAGAATGAAGGTCAAGATGAATGACTTGAGCGAGTAAATGATGACAGAACTTTTCATTATGGGGTGAACAAACCCTCGAGGGAACCGTCACACAGTCAACTGTAAAGTCCTTTATAGAAATTGCCTAACTTGGTATTATTCAGTGTTTTTGTCTTTCCCCTATTAGAACATCTGATCTAGCCATTCAGGATGGAAAACCGAAGACCTGTTCTGCCAAGACTGCCTTGTTATGCAATCAGAAAGTGGCCCAATGTATTTCAGCAGCTTCCAAAGTAATTTATTTGTGGCACTGTCTGTTGGAGTTCCGATGGACAAGTGAACAGGTTAATAGGTCTTTGAATCCCAATAGACACTGGAACAAATTTCAGTGGACTGCCGCATTAGTCCATCTCAGTCCCACTTCGTTGTGCTGGCGTGTCGGGCTTTGCACAGTTATCTAATACTCTGCAGACCTCGATCGTTCAAGATGAGTTCATTGAGTTAGGATAACGCATAACATTCAGGGCTTAAAACATTCTAAAAAGAGCGTTTATTGAAACCGAGCCTTTCAGAAGGATACATAATCGTTACCATCCATATTTACGCATCCGCAACACGGCTCTCTGAAGATCCTGCTGCAGGTTAGAAAGCAGTTTTTCAACAACAGGAATTGAGAGAGGGTGGAAAATGGCCATGATTTACTGCAACTGAGAAGCTTGACTGACTCCTTTAACAATTCATCTTGAATGAAATGATGGAAGTTGGTGAATGCAAACTCGCGTTCATGTGTGAAAAGTGGACCGAGTGTTTCACAGAATCTGCAGAACTTAATTCGTTCATACTGTGTTGTCATTTAAAAATAGGAACACGTGAGTACAGATTACAATTAGCATTCTCTTATACACATCGAGGCTGCATTTATTCGTCTGTCAGTATTACAATTTAAAACCGTTTTCTATTGTAATATATTTTAAAATGTAATATGTTCCTGTGATTAAAGTTTTCAGCATCATTACGCCGGGTGTCACATGATCCTTCAGAAATGATTATAATATGCTGATTTGCTACTCAAGAAACATTTTTCATTTTCACATTATCTTGTAATGCATTAATGAGCAATATCACAGAAGTAGCCTTGCGATATGGCTGTATCAGCACCGTTAAGTGTGCTGATATACAGCCATAACACACGGCTGTGAGTGTGATATTGCGTTTATACAACAGTTGGACGGCACGAGTGTGTAAATAAATTATAAATGGATTGTCTTTTGTGAGGAACTACTTACTTTCGCCACGGATTCAAATCTCAAGTTGATAGTTTAACAGTTGAGCCCAAGCCTCTGTTACTAATTCTAAAATGTCACTTTAGATCTAGTAATGAAGGAGCGTCGAGTCGCTTCATTGAAACTCACTGTAATATGAGAGAGATGGCCTGAGCGAGTGTATTACTGGAATCTAGCTGATATTCTTCATGTCAGTTTGAATGTCCACTTGGCTTTACCATGACAGCGCTAGTCAATGCATTTGTCAGTTGGGTCTCGTAAGATGTTGTTTAAAGTAAAAACAGCTTCCTTGTTTCCTTGCTTCAGTCCATTTCAATATAAAAGTCTTTGCGATTGACTTACCCGCTCATAAAGACAATCTTTGCCGCCATCTAATGGCGCGTTAATGTAACGCACAAAAGCGGCGCTCTGGTTAGTACAGGGTTTAATTTCAATGTAAATATAAAGTTATGAAACTTAATATAACCATTAAGCCAAATCGATTAGCTTTGGAACAAGTAATAGATTAATAAGACCAAAGATTGTCCGTTTGATATACCCAAAACTAAATATACCTCATGTTTAGACACGATCTACATAAGGGCAATTCCAGCGTTATGGACGTGACATTTGCAGTCAAAACATAAAATATAAATTCTCAGAAAATGCATTTAATACCAATATATTTAAATGTCTGTTTATATGTCCATACTCCCTTAATAAAGGAGTACAGACATCAGAAAAATATCAGTCTACACATACGTTTTATATTTAAAATGAGGGAAATAAACATGCGTTATGGACGTGACAAAAAAAGACGCGAGTTTGTGGGAGACAATATACTTTGTTGAAATTCTGTGAATTAAAATGCACAAGCCAAAAGAAATAATACCAACCGAATGGATGAGTGTCGGCTCTCTATAGAACATAAATTATTTATTTTATTTTAGTTAAATTTTTTCCATTTATGAGGAAAAACGGACGTTACGGACGTGACGTCTTTCCGTTATGGACGTGACCGTTCCGAAACCATCACTTGGCTGACGCCGGAAAACTTGAACAGAGACCTTTTTGTGTCTCTCTTTTTATTTGAAACAACAAACATCTGAGACATCAGTAGGTAAGTCTGCACAATTAATCAAATTTAAACTGAAATCACCGTGTTATAGATTAGTTCACGCATATCTCTCATGCTGCTAAACTGTAACCGGCACGTGAGCATGTTCAAAACTCAATTCGGGCATGATATGCTTGATAATGTGGTGTTTACTTTAGACCCCGAAAGATACGGAATTGCTAATGCTTAGATACATAATCATTATATATGCATTTTATCATATCGATATTCTCCGGAGTCAAGAGCACCGGTTTCCCCTCAGTTTCCCCTCAGTCCCGTCAGTGAATTGAAACGCTGTCTGATTGTAACAGTCTGGAGAGCGGTTTTTGTTTTTTTTTGCATGCAAAAAAGCAATCGTGTCACAATGATCGCAATATATTATGTTTTGTGTCAAACTAATCACAATATTTATACCCGTTTTGCGTTGTTGAATGCGCAATCGCGTCTCATATTTCACTCTCTCTTTCTCTCTCTCACACACGCACACGCACACTCTATGGTACTATATGGTAGTATTAATTGATTTCTAAAAAGTTCTGATGTACAGTAATAGAGATCAATTTAATATATGTGTGGGGGGTTTTTAACAGTAAAATGATGAAAGACCAAGGTGAGTTTAAATAAGTTTGACTTCTTTCCACTCCATTTCAAGCATATAGATTCAAGCAATAGATCGATTTATATTGTAAAGTTGATGAATTTATCTTTTCGTATTGATTTAATCAGAATACTTCTTGATTGCCTTTGTTATGTGTCATTATATTGCTTGAAATAAATAAATAAATTAATTAATTAAACAAATATGCGCTGGTCAAATCATGCATGATTTAATATGAAGCGTCCGTAACGGTCACGTCCGTAACGCATAATTAGGTTGTTTAGACCAATTAAGTGAGATGATTTGTCAATCATAACTAGAATGGACATTTTTTGGCTTTGTACATAAAGTTTCAAATTAATTGTAATAATAATGATTATACAATATAAACTTATTCTTTAAATCGTTACGGACGTGACACAGCACTTTAGCGTCGAGTGATTTCCTAAATATAGCCTTCATAAATTTAAAGGGAAATGCAGTTATAACAAAGTGAGTGTATTTATATCTCAGTCATGCCCCCATCTTTCTGCAACATCCATACTATCAACAAAAAGTGTAATTAAATGAGTCTTTGATCCCTCTTTTTAAAGCATGAAATTGGTTTGTATAAAAAAAAAGAAATTTTAGTATCTGTGCACACCTTATCTGAGGTGAATTAACAGAAATGTACTTAAAATTTACATGACAGCACATCAATACAATAAAATACAGATCCAAATGGACAACTTAGAAAGGGTTTTGATTTTTTTATGATAACTTAAATTTTTCATAGCAAGGTTGACATTTGCGTGGAATTGCTCATAAGAGCCTGAAGGACTGGCCGAGATTAAGCTGTTCTCGGAGGCTACGTGAGCGCTGGAGCTCACATCTCCGAAAGCGTCTCAACAAATTTTCAAAAAAGCACTATATGTTTACATATAAATCACATATCTGAGGTCTAAACAACTATATTCTCTATATTTTGTGTGAAACAAACCAATGATCTTTCGGTCTCTAGTGTCGTACTCAACCAGTTTGGCTACAGAAAACTAAAACGGTCAAATATATTGAGCGGGAAGTGGTGCAACGCTGTGCTTCACAAGGCTAAAGACTCTTTGATGACAACCACAGCACGAGAATATTGTTGGCAGGTTGCATTTGAAAGTCTCTGGAAACAACTATGGTGGAGATGGCACGGGAAGAAAGGCTGGTGGCTTGGTTTATGTCCTGCATATTTATGACCGACTCTTACACGTATAATTACATTATTAGCAGGCATCACTTTGGTTTGGAGCCGTTGGATGTTCTGAGACTTGACGGTTCACACATATTGGTCAGGAGATGGTGGCGTAACTGTCATGTGTGGCCATTGTTTCAGTGCTTTATTTGAGGAAAAGCATTGGAAAATTACTCATGACTGATGCGAATCCAGCGTTTTATACTTCCCGTTCTGGCTGGACCGTGGCCTAACCCGACACCCATCAGGCCCTGGATCGGCTCTGTTCTCATGTGGCCCACAGACCTCTTTCAAAGTTTTGTCTGGCGTTGGAAGGCGAGGGTTAGCATAGCATAACGCTGCACAGAGAATGCTCTGATTAACGTGTTGTATGAGCACATGTGACAGCGATCCCGCAGGGGTCCATATTAATCAACTACTGCTACTGTGAGTAGTTTTCTGCTAATTTGGTGCAGAGATGTTTTGAATTGCTCTCCCATGCTCCTTGAAATTCGGACGCATAGATTCAAGAGTAGAAAGTCCTTAAAAAGGTTTTTGAAAGTGTTTGAATGTTAATTCCTGACTTGTCATGAGCTTCCGGCAGGCAGATTACTGAGAATTTACTATGGTGCTCCTCTAGTTGTCTTGGCCATCACCACCCTCCTTTTATTTATGAGTGCTCCTCCTCTCTCCTTTTCTTCTCCTTTTTAATCGCACTCCATTTAGAGCCTTCATCAGGTCTGCTTTTCTGTTCATTCCTGCAGAGTTTGCATTCCTCGGCTCGGCACTCGCGAGATTTCTAGAATTCCTGTCTGTCTTTGTGTCATTGCTTGGATGAGGGCTGGAGAAATCCACACAGGTTCATACAAAGCAAAGATTTTTTTTATGGACTCAAATTTTCCCCTGTCTTTTTCTTTATAGGGTCTCTGACCAATGGCTTACTCATTTACTATGTAGTGGATGTACTGACGTCTCTGTTCATAGCGATCCGGAGATTCTATAACAACCTCGTGTGCTCATTTTAGCTTCTCTTTGTGTAGCTGGTGGGCTATAATGATTCAAAATGGACATGAAATTAAAATGGATCTTCCACAGTCTCTGAAATGAACGCAATCCAATAGCCAAATGGCTCTTTAGACCTTTGTAGTATTTTAAATAATATTAAGCTTTAATCGTTGATGGATTAAAATCAAGTTCCATCATGTTTTTTTCATTGTTAAATGATCAATTTCACTCATGCATGACATAATGCAATTAAAATGGATTTAAAGGGATAGTTCAGCCAAAAATGGATATTCTATATTGTTTTTTTCACCCTTCAAACCTGTATGACGGACTTCTGCGCAACACGAAAAATGATCTCTTTACCTGTACGTGAAAAGTCAATGGGGTCTAATATTGTTTGGACCTCAAAGCTTTTCAAAATATCTTGCACAGAATTGTGGATATTGATTGCACAGCAGGATTCTCAGAGCTGCTCACGGTCCAGTGGCAGCATTATGTAATTGAATGGAGGTTTTGGTCTCCTGAGTGGACTGAAGTTAGTTATGGTTAGTGGAGTGAGGCCTGGGTTGGCTCTGCTCTAGTGTAATCATGTGGCTCGATAATTTGAAGTCCAGGTCACGCAGGCTCCAGAGCTAAAAGTGTCCCACAGGGCCACTATCCAAGTCTTTAAGAGATGTTTTTGGTGCTCCAATAAAAGTACGTTTTACAGTTTGAAACTGGGAATGACTGATGTCTCCAGTTTCACACCAGCAGATTAACTTATGTGTTAATAATGTGCAAAATAACAGCAAACTCCCACTCATAGAGACGTTGTGCTGACGGCGTTTGACGGAAACTGTGAGAGGGTTCAAGCATAAATGAAATCATCATTTACTCACCCTGATGTCATTTTAATGTGCTTTTTTTTCTTCCTTTCTTCTGTGAAACTAAAAGGATTCCCTTTTTCATAGATTTAAAGTAGAAGGTGGTTTATACTGTCAAACTCTCCAAAGTTAACAAACACACAAGTACAACAAAAGTAGTCCAATACACTCTATATTCCACGTCCTCTGAAATGCAGGTGTTGGTTGTTGTTCTTGGGTATTTTTTTTAGCTAGTTTTGTTCTACTGGAAAATTGTGTTGGTTTGCTCAGAATTATTGGCTGTAATGGTTTGATGTAGAAGAATTGTACAGTTTGTTCTTTTCCATGCAGTTACAAAGAATAGAGACTGAAACATTTACACGCCATGAAAGGACCATAAAAGTATGATTAAAGTAGTCTTTATGACTTGTGTGCTGTATTCCAAGTCATAATAGTGTGTGAGGCACAGACCAAAGTTGTTGTTCAGTGAAAATATTGACACCCGCAGTAGCTCTCCTATTCTGTGAATGAATCTTTCTGTTAAAGACTTTTTCAGTGATCTGTGATTTTGTATCCTTAATAAAGCTTAAGTGTCGGCACCCATTCATTGTAAATGCACGAAAAGACCCGAGTTACTGAATGCTAATATAGGTTTAACTAAGTGTGTGTATATATATGTATATCTCCATCAACTGCAAGATGCTAGCTCCCGTTCCACCACATCCCAAAGATGCTCTATTGGGTTGAGATCTGGTGACTGTGGGGCCATTTTAGTACAGCGAACTCATTGTCATGTTCAAGAAACCAATTTTAAATGATTCGAGCTTTGTGACATGGTGCATTATCCTGCTGGAAGTAGCCATAGTAGTAGTAGTGGTAGTAGTAGAGGATGGGTACATGGTGGTCATGAAGGGATGGACATGGTCAGAAACAATGCTCAGGTAGGCCGTGGCATTTAAACGATGCCCAATTGGCACTAAGGGGCCTAAAGTGTGCCAAGAAAACACCCCCACACCATTACACCACCACCACCAGCCTGCACAGTGGTAACAAGGCATGATGGATCCATGTTCTCATCCTGTTCACGCCAAATTCTGACTCTACCATCTGAATGTCTCAACAGAAATCGAGACTCATCAGATCAGGCAACATTTTTCCAGTCTTCAACTGTCCAATTTTGGTGAGCTCGTGCAAATTGTAGCCTCTTTTTCCTATTTGTAGTGGAGATGAGTGGTTCCCGGTGGTGTCTTCTGCTGTTGTAGCCTCATCCGCCTCAAGGTTGTGCGTGTTGTGGCTTCACAAATGCTTTGCTGCATCCCTCGGTTGTAACGAGTGGTTATTTCAGTCAAAGTTGCTCTTCTATCAGCTTGAATCAGTCGGCCCGTTCTCCTCTGACCTCTAGCATCAACAAGGCATTTTCTCCCACAGGACTGCCGCATACTGGATGTTTTTCCCTTTTCACTCCATTCTTTGTAAACCCAAGAAATGGTTGTGTTTAAAAATCCCAGTAACTGAGCAGATTGTGAAATACTCAGACACCAACAAGAATGCCACGCTCAAAATTGCTTAAATCACCTTTCTTTCCCATTCTGACATTCAGTTTGGAGTTCAGGAGATTGTCTTGACCAGGACCACACCCTTAAATGCATTGAAGCAACTGCCATGTCATTGGTTGATTAGATAATTGCATTAATGAGAAATTGAAAAGGTGTAGGTACAAGTGTGTATGTGTTTTACTCCACTGTGTGTGTTAAGCTTACATTTAGGATTTGCATTTATTGAAATGCCAGTTTGTTTGCCCTTGCATTTTTGGACTCCCTACTCTTCAGCTCTGCAAAGGTGTTTATAGTGTAGTCTGATCTTTCTGTTGCTCTGGGATGGTGGAGGTAGGTCATGTCAGGCCTGCCTGAGTTGGCTGAATGGGGTTTAATTGGACTTTATGGCTTGTTTTGAGCTATTTCGGTCTGAGGTCTCCCCTGGCGTTCAGGCTTCGTGTTGGCCGAAGGCCCGTCACTCTCATATGCGTGTGCATGAATTAGACTCAGGCCTCCTGTTTCCCAAGCGTGCTAATAGCTCTCTAACTCGCTAAAACACTGATTAAGATTTCAGGCTGCGCTTGAAGCCCATTTGTCATGGAGATCACATGGTGTTTGTGAGTTATGTCCATGTGGTGGCCTCTGATTAAAGGTTCACAAGCCATTTTTAAAAAAATGATGCTTCACAGCAGTGGTGCATCTAAATTGTGGGCAGGATGTGTAAATGTTCTCTTCCTGTAATGTCTTGATAGATTAGATGTTTGGTTAGTCAGAACTGTAAAAGTTATTTTTATCCTGCTTTCGCCATGTATAGAACAAGCGCAGCTGAAGACTAAGGGGCAGGACTGATCAATTAGTTGCCTAGTTTGTAAAACCATTGTAACCCAAAAACTGGGTACGAAGAAATATAAAATGTAATAATTCCCATTTATTTCTGTTGGTTATTTCTAATGTGTTAAGTGGTTGATATGACTCACATATTTTTGTTCAAAATTAGCTGCACAGTCAAAATAAATAAAAAAAAAAGGTTTTTTTTTTGGTCTTGACATTAATTTCAGTGGTGTACAACACTCCAACTAGCCAATTTGGCGGGTTAAATTTTATACATAATATATCCATTCTTCATTTGTGGTTTAAAAACATCTGAAATAATAAACTAAGCGCAATGTAGTGTCAAAAATATCCGTTTTCTATACATATACATACTGAAGTATCTGAAACGCTTCTTTTCCACAGAATAGATACGCGATACCAGCTGCGCTTCCTGGTTCTCTCATCTCTCCGACAGCGAGTCGACACACAAACCCGTCTCACTCACTCACTCGTTTCATTTGCTCTGGATGAATATTGTTGGTGTTACAGGGTTTGAATTTCGTGGGATTGCACATATTGCATAATTTTAGTCATTCCCACAGATTTTGTGCTCGCACTCAAAGTGTGCCAGATAAAGCCGCCGCTCCGGACTAAATTGAGTTCTTTTTGCTGCTTATTGTGCTTAAGCAGTCAAATACACACAATAATGTCAAAATGCTGGTAAAAATAATGTTTTAAGTGACCGTAAACAGTCGAGAAAGAAATCGCACGTGTAACAGTATAATGGATCCGTGTGACAAGCCTTAAAGTGACGGCAGCCTAATATACCGGCTGCCAAATTAATGAGTTAATATTAAAAATATGTGACAAGTCTTAAAGTGACGGCAGCCTAATATACCGGCTGCCAAATTAATGAGTTAATATTAAAAATATGTGACAAGTCTTAAAGTGACGGCAGCCTAATATACCGGCTGCCAAATTAATGAGTTAATATTAAAAATATGTGACAAGTCTTAAAGTGACAGCAGCCTAATATACCGGCTGCCAAATTAATGAGTTAATATTAAAAATGTGACAAGTCTTAAAGTGACGGCAGCCTAATATACCGGCTGCCAAATTAATGAGTTAATATTAAAAATATGTGACAAGTCTTAAAGTGACGGCAGCCTAATATACCGGCTGCCAAATTAATGAGTTAATATTAAAAATATGTGACAAGTCTTAAAGTGACGGCAGCCTAATATACCGGCTGCCAAATTAATGAGTTAATATTAAAAATATGTGACAAGTCTTAAAGTGACGGCAGCCTAATATACCGGCTGCCAAATTAATGAGTTAATATTAAAAATATGTGACAAGTCTTAAAGTGACAGCAGCCTAATATACCAGCTGCCAAATTAATGAGTTAATATTAAAAATATGTGACAAGTCTTAAAGTGACGGCAGCCTAATATACCTGCTGCCAAATTAATGAGTTAATATTAAAAATATGTGACAAGTCTTAAAGTGACGGCAGCCTAATATACCGGCTGCCAAATTAATGAGTTAATATTAAAAATATGTGACAAGTCTTAAAGTGACGGCAGCCTAATATACCGGCTGCCAAATTAATGAGTTAATATTAAAAATATGTGACAAGTCTTAAAGTGACAGCAGCCTAATATACCGGCTGCCAAATTAATGAGTTAATATTAAAAATATGTGACAAGTCTTAAAGTGACGGCAGCCTAATATACCGGCTGCCAAATTAATGAGTTAATATTAAAAAATATGTGACAAGTCTTAAAGTGACGGCAGCCTAATATACCGGCTGCCAAATTAATGAGTTAATATTAAAAATATGTGACAAGTCTTAAAGTGACGGCAGCCTAATATACCGGCTGCCAAATTAATGAGTTAATATTAAAAATATGTGACAAGTCTTAAAGTGACGGCAGCCTAATATACCGGCTGCCAAATTAATGAGTTAATATTAAAAATATGTGACAAGTCTTAAAGTGACAGCAGCCTAATATACCAGCTGCCAAATTAATGAGTTAATATTAAAAATATGTGACAAGTCTTAAAGTGACGGCAGCCTAATATACCTGCTGCCAAATTAATGAGTTAATATTAAAAATATGTGACAAGTCTTAAAGTGACGGCAGCCTAATATACCGGCTGCCAAATTAATGAGTTAATATTAAAAATATGTGACAAGTCTTAAAGTGACGGCAGCCTAATATACCGGCTGCCAAATTAATGAGTTAATATTAAAAATATGTGACAAGTCTTAAAGTGACGGCAGCCTAATATACCGGCTGCCAAATTAATGAGTTAATATTAAAAATATGTGACAAGTCTTAAAGTGACGGCAGCCTAATATACCGGCTGCCAAATTAATGAGTTAATATTAAAAATGTGACAAGTCTTAAAGTGACGGCAGCCTAATATACCGGCTGCCAAATTAATGACTTAATATTAAAAATATGTGACAAGTCTTAAAGTGACAGCAGCCTAATATACCAGCTGCCAAATTAATGAGTTAATATTAAAAAATATGTGACAAGTCTTAAAGTGACAGCAGCCTAATATACCAGCTGCCAAATTAATGAGTTAATATTAAAAATATGTGACAAGTCTTAAAGTGACAGCAGCCTAATATACCTGCTGCCAAATTAATGAGTTAATATTAAAAATATGTGACAAGTCTTAAAGTGACAGCAGCCTAATATACCAGCTGCCAAATTAATGAGTTAATATTAAAAATATGTGACAAGTCTTAAAGTGACAGCAGCCTAATTTACCGGCTGCCAAATTAATGAGTTAATATTAAAAATATCTACATGGCAGTTTTTCCTCATGGTGTCAATGTCAAAATTGTCAAGCCCTGGTCATGACTACTTTTATTTACACACTGAGGTATAGCTACAAGCAAGTATAAATAGTATCTAACACGCAGATTTTACTGCTATTTTGTCTGGTTCTCAAAACCTTGTGTGTAAAATGGATTTCTCACTTCTTTTCAGTAGAATTTTAAGATTCAAAAAAACTAAATAAACAATTTTTTTATTTTTGCAAAGTGCATGGCAACTAATGGGGGGTCGAAAACTTTACATGCACATTCATTTCCCCAAATGAAAAAAAAAAAAAAAAAATTCACATAGTTGACCCCAAGACAACAGGAGGGTTGTCCAGCGGAACCCCTGGCGCTGTGCCGTGTAGGGTGTGTATGGGAACAGCAGTAAACATGATATTTCCCTTCAGTGAGCGGCCCGACCTAATCACAGCCCTGCTGCACAATATGCAGTAAATGATCCGCCACCGTCACCACAGCGGGACAAAGCACACAGGCCAGAGAGAATGTTAACCCTTTACGTTCAACATCCGATTCTCATGCTGTCCATCCAGATCTGTCCTTTATTCCCATTCCCAGCTTTATGTGCGATATTGCACGTTTATTGAAGAGCTAAAATCTAGTAAGTGGACCATTGTAAAATTGCTGATATACAGACACATCAAGTTGATTTCTTTAATTCTGTTATGGAAGTTTGCTTGGCATCCTGAACTATACTAGGCTTAAAATAATTTCTCGGATCGATCACAATTTTCTCTTCAGGTATTCTGAATCCATTCAAGAGTTTAGTTTTTTTTTTCCCCCTGGATATGCGTGATGACGTGTGTTTACAAGACACGGTTGTTTATTCTGCTTGCTACAAACACGCACAAAACCTTCGAACAAATATATAAACTTGCACACGTTTTCATGGTTGAAGCAAAATGCAAGGATATATTCTGCCTGAAATCATTTGCTGGACAATGTATGGTTTTGGTATTTTGGTGTTTTCCCTTCTACATGCTCTATTTTTGCCCTTTGAAATGCAGTATAAATTCTATAAACGAAGCTCATTTACTGACGCTTTCTGCTGGCAGTTCAATTTTCATTTCCAAATGCTTTTATGATGCAGATTAATATATCTCTTAAGGACAGAACAAAACATATGTTAAAATAAATCGTGTGAATGCAGCCTATTAGGCTTTCTGCTGCCTATGAGGACAATAATCAGTCAGAATCAAACATTAATAATGCAGAGAAAGAGAAACTTCTTGTTTTGAACTTTTATTTGCTTGAATGTTTTAAAGCTGTATTTTGTTAATTAATGATTCTTAACATGCACTTTTGATTTATTATTAATCTGAATTTTTTAAAAAAATGTTTAATTATGAGCGTCTCTTTTAAAACTTGAGTGGCCCAACCAGACACTGGTGGGCGGAGCGTTTGCCAACAGGCCACGCTATATAAATAAACACTCAGATATATTTATACTAGATCATAAGTGTTAAAGATGCAAATCGAAGCCTGAAACATGACTTTACTAACCCTATCCCCAACCAAACACTGCTATTTCCTTCAGTTATGGAAATGTAATTATGATTGATTATTAATGAATGTTCCACTTTGTAGACGCTTAACTATGGTGTAATCTCTCCAATAATTCTTTGCAATTCTTTTCATGGCTTTGCTGTAATGTAAACGTGATTGGCTCGATTTAGTAAAAACATTAGCTAATAATGTCACCAATTTCTTTAATAATGATTAATCACACCTGTCACTTTTTACTCTAAGGTTCCATTTAAAAATACTCCCGAATCATTTATTAACCGCAGGTAATGGTCATCATTTACTAATCCATTGTTAAAATCAAAAGTTGTATCTTAATATCATTTAATGGGTCAGGAACTAACAATGAACAATTGCATATTAAATAACGTTAATAAATATGGTAACAAATGTATTGCTCATTGTTAATGTTAGTTAGTGCATTAACTAATGGTACCTCATTGTAAACTTAGCCATTATTTTATATTATACATAACTCTGCTTCACGTGACGATCAAAGTAAAATGTGCTTTGAATGCCGTTTCATGTTGACTTTTAATATATTCTAGACAAAGTGAGTTCAGTAACGGAAATAAAAGCCGTGTATGATTCTCTAATGGTGAATCTTCAGTGTGAGCTGTTATGTCTTTCTCTAGTGCTTTTAGACTAGTTTAATGTCTCCAGTTTGTCCCTCTGCACAAGATTCTTTCCATAGCTGTGTCTGAAAGCATTGATGTACATACCTTTCAAATCCACCACTAATAAAAACCATTTCATCATCATCATCGTGATCCCTTGCGCAAATAAAAAAAGAGAGCTCTGTTACGGCAAGGCTTTGACACAGAGACCTCAGACGTTGTGTATAATTTTTACTCCCTGAGTAACATGTAATTATTTTGGGCTGTTGTATTGCTATTGTGCGACTGCCTATATTGAGACTGTATTGCTGTCGCTGTGGTCATTATACATTATGGTTCTGGAGGTGAAGATGATGAAAGGGATTGTTAAAGCAGCAGTTCTCATGTGGTTTTGCTTCAGGACCCAGAAAAACCTTGGGCATACAAATACAGTACCAAAATAATGTCCATTTAGTCTTTTTGGAAGCGACTTCAACTAACAACAGGTGTATTGGAAATTTACAACAGATAATTACAGCAGGACTTTTACAACGGCCTCGAAAAGCAGCTCAACCAATCAGAATCAAGGGCCAGAAGTATTCGTTTTATATTTGACTTTATACAGTAGTGGCCAAAAGTATTTGCAGTATACAGTATTTGTTTTTAATGACCCTATGAATTTTCATTGTAGCATCAAAATATTTTTATATTTTTTAATATTTTAAAAATGAGGGTGCAACGAAACATTAAACTTAGTTATGGTGTTTATCGGACACAATTATTGGGTGAACTACAGCTAAAGGTTTTATTTTACTATGCAAAATATTCACAGGAAAAAGCATACACTGACTTCAATATTTTGTTGGTTTTCCCTTGTTTTTGCATGAACATAATTTCTTTTGTATGACAGCCTGGGCAAAAAATATATCGCACAATTTGGCACGATTCATTGCATTATGGCAAATAAAACAATTGACTCCGAGCACAACTGTGTGTGATTACACAAAATCTTGAACGACTACAGTTTGATTGACAGGCGATCTGACCAATCATAACCCCGAATCCGCCATTTTATCCGACAAAGCAGTCAGGAGAGTTAGGAGATTAACGTTGGTGAAATTGAACTTCAAAAATTGTGAGTCCTCACGAAACAACATTCCTTCTGATACTCATTCATGTTTATTTGATGCTATAAATGAACTAGTATGAAGAGATGATTGGATGTTTGTTTTTTGTTTTTTAAATTATTTTATTTAAAAAGAAAACTCCAGGTTTGCTGTGCTTGTTTGCACAATTTGGCCATTTTTTTCCCTGATTTTATATCAATAATAATTATAGAATTATAATTAATTACTATTATTATAAAAAGAAGTAATTATTATTTTTACATTACAACTACAAATTTACAACACTAATTTTAATCTTCAAAATTAAATGTTAAACAATAAAAAATTTTGTTTTGATGGAAAACTGCAGGGAGCCTAAAGCTTTTTTTTTTTCCTTAGTTATTTATTTATTTCAAAAAGGGACAGTGTACATTAATTAACATTCAGGAATGTAAATATACCCAAATTATCCCAAAGACTAGTTTTCATTGGTAGTCCCTTCGCCAGATGTTATTAGGCATAAAAACTAGAGACAAGAAAAGAAACAAAAACATCATAATACAAATGAAAATTCTAAAATACAATTTAACTCTAAAATACAATTTAACAACACATTTTCCAAAAAAAAACCCCAACAATAATAATAATAATAACAATGGATAAATGAACATTAATGTTCACATCGTTGATTGTGAAGAAGCCATTTCTTAAAATTATACTTAAATGAGTTAAACGATATTAATTCTCTAACTGACTGTGGTACAGAATTCCACCGATGTGATGCTCTGAATGAAAAAACAGCTTGACCAAAAGAAGTCAAAGCTTTGTCGATAAGCGCTGCTTATTGCGTATATGTGGAAGGTTGGTGCGGGTTTTGTTCCCAAATGCACATAATACGTGACCCAAGCAGATGCATTTAACCGAGCTGCTCCGAGACGCCGGTGGATCACGAGCTGCTCACGGGTAAAAGAACACAGTGCTTATATTGTTTTAATTAAATCACAGTCTTTAGGATTTGATAATCACGCTAAGCCATATCGTTCTTTCGGTTTTATTTTGATTGTGCATTAATTGTGAACTGTAAAGCCCCAACAAGACACACAAATCACCACGACTCTGGTTTACATACTCACTGCTGTTAAAGTCTCATCAGATCGTGAACGACTTGCGTGTTTTCCCCGTGTGTGTGTGTGTGTGTGTGTGTGAGAGAGAGAGAGAGAGAGACACGGATAAAAAGAGAGTATGAGTGTCCAAGAAAAGCCTTCTCTCTCTATTCATCTTGGGTCAGTCAGTCTGCGTTGAACTGCTGGTGTTGAGAGGTCAGCCGTAAATAAGCAGTTGGATGACAGCGCTGACCACTAGCTCTGTCCATTTTAGAAAGACGCCGTCCTGAATCCGAGAGGCAATGAGAAACATTCATCTGTCCGGGATACATAGGCACGGCACATCGGACAATAAAATCGTCATCCGCGCCGCAGGCCGTAGTTAATGTCAACACATTAGCTTCTCATTAAGTTGTCTGCTCAGTTCATGAAGACAGAGACATGTGTTTTAAAATGCCACTGGAACCTCATAAAGACAAAATAGGATGACTTCATTTTGGACCTGCGTTTGTACTCTTAGTTTTTCTTTTTTGAGCTGTTTTCCTGGTCAGTTGAAGGCTGTTTTGACCGACTGCCTGTGTGAACAAGGAGTTGAGTTAGACATGTGGCAGTGTCGGTGAGCAAAAGAGACTTTTCAATGATAGATATTTTTAAAATGAGCCCATTGACTATTAATGGCTGTTGTGTTCCTATGAGCTCTGTGGCATCTACAGTGTCCCTGAGAAGTATTTGCATGCTTACGTTACATTTAAATGAGTATTTTCATCCCCTCAGGTCCACTTATAATTTCAGCCAATTTTTGAATCGACGCCCCCTCTTGTGATTGGCTGACATCGGTCCATACGAGCACCTGCGCAATGACGCGGCCTCATCATTATAGCATCCGACCATCATCCATTAATGGTGTGATTTGTCATTAGCCTTTTCAGTACGTCACAGTGGTATTTCTGGAAAACAACCAAGGCCGTTCAATCGGTCGCCGGAGAGTCTCGCTCCAGGGAAGTGACGTTCTGTCCCGTGACTGAGTAATAACAGTCGAGGGTTGTTTGCGTCTGAGCTATCTGTGGTATGTGCTGTGCCTCTTCAGGATTTTCCCTGACGCTCTGTTCACTCCTGATGCTGCCGGGTGGAATGACGGAGTTTGCTAGTGCCACATCACTTTTACCTAAATCATAAGCTGTTTCTGTGGAGTTTTTCCCGTGTTAACTAATGCAGTATCTAAAGCAAAATTCCTTCTTGTACTGCCTAGTGAACCTTCATTATGGATTTTGACCTTATTTTGTCAAAATAAGTTTCTGGTTGAAGATCTACTAGGGTCCAATACAACATAATAAGAGAGTTTAATCAATAGTGAGTGTCTGATTCCCAAAGCTGCATCAAATGACATCCTCCTCCATTATATACATGTTATAACATGTAACATTTTTCATTTTTCATCATTTAGCAGACGCTTTTATCCAAAGCGACTCACAAGGGGAGCGATTAGGGGTTTGGTGTCTTGCTCAAGGGCACTTTAGTCATGGTATTGAAGGTGGAGAGAGTGTTGTTCATTCACAATCCCCACCTTCAATTCCTGCCGGAGTGGGAATCGAACCTGCAACCTTCAGATTACAAGCCCGACTCCCTCACCGCTTGGCCACGACTACCTCTAACATAAGTCTTGTTGGTTTCATGATGTGCACATCCACAGTCTGTAGTCTAACCAGCATGGTGTATTAAAATGTAAGACTAAAATGATGAAAGCTTGAACAAAGCTAACTAAAAAAATTACCCTTTTACTATATTTTTGATCAAATGAATGCAGCCTTGGTGAGCATAAACATTTTTTTCAATTTGGTGATTCATAAACTTCTTTCAAAAACATTTCAAAGTCTTATTGACTCCAAACTTTTGAATGTTACGGTAAAGCGACCGTAGCAAATCGATTTCTTCTTCGTTTCAGAAGCAGCGTGAGCGCTTGGAGTACGGCAGAAATGGATCAAAGCGGCGTCGGTGCTTGAAATGTTTGAGTACACTAATTCATAAATTTAACTTCAAATTTTCATGTTCACTGTGAACCTTTAAATTGGTGTAAACATAAGCTAATTGCTAACTCGCTAATTTGCTACCGTGTTAACAATAGCATGGTGTTGCACTTGCTGAATGAGTTCAGCAAAATGAAGCATTTAGACCAAGCCACATGCACCACTTGACACCGTGATGTTAACTTTCCAAAAACCCACATTAACAGAAACTAAATTAGCTTAACAAAACATGAATCACTTCTAAATATCATTTATAAATCAACATTTTATAAACACTTAATTTTAGCATTTACCCTCCCTTTTGAGTGCCATGGGCAAAGCATGCTGGGAAATCCCAGCCCAGTTTCAGTCGAATTTAAGTTTCTCTAAATTGAGTTCATCCAACTCAAAACAATGAAACCGTTCAGTTTACTTAAAATATCAGATCTATGAACTTGAAATAACAAGAAAGTGCTTAATACTCATTTCATTTGACTGAACTAATTTGTTTAATTTGTCAATTAATTTGAGCATTAGGGTATTTTAAGGCTTCAGCCCAGTTTCAGTTGAACTTAAGTTTCTCTAAATTGAGTTCATCCAACTCAAAACAATGAAACCGTTCAGTTTACTTAAAATATCAGATCTATGAACTTGAAATAACAAGAAAGTGCTTAATACTCAGTTCATTTGACTGAACTAATTTTAGTTATTTAATTTGTCACTTAATTTGAGCATTAGGGTATTTTAAGGCTTCAACATTACCATGTTCTTTAAGCAGTTTCTCTTTCAGGTCAAGCTTTAATTACAGATACGGTTTGAAGAATCTTGCTGAGCAAGATAGTTAAACTGTCTTCATGTTTATATCTAGCTACCTGAATGACATCTGGTTTAACTGCGTGGACATTAGAAGGAAACTCTATCACTCCCTTGAGTACTGAGGTTTAGTACCGCCACAGTAATGCAATCTGAGTTTGTTCAATGGAAGAGCACGCCTGCAGTGCGTTGGCAAAGTGTTCTCCTTGCATCAAGTATGTTCCTGGTCTGAATCTGGTCGCTGCATTTCCTGGCCAGGTCTGTCGTAAAAAAAAAACATCTAAATCTCAATCAGAAGAATAAAACCAGCAGTGTCACAGAGCTCACCGACTGTTGTGGGACAGCCGTAAAAAAAAAAAAAAACCCTTCAGTCACACCCTCGCATACTTGCTGTCTTATCGAAATCTCACACCCTTGCTAGCACACAACCTCAAGATTCTGCCGCTGTGGCCATCTCAGTCCGCTGGTATCTGAGGCATCAGAAACATTTACAGTGACTAGAAGTCTCTGGCGTTTGAGCAACTTGGTTATGAGGTGTGGAATTATTGTTTAATCATTCTTTATTCTTCATTCAACCGTCATGAGTGGATTTGCCAGAGTTCAATGAAGTTCATGGCATGCGGATGTTGTAGGTGTAGTTTCTTCTGTCTTTGTGGAGCTCCACAGAAACCTGCTGAACTTCCAGCTCAATACCCAGACCTCCTCACATTCTTCTCTGAAGATGCGCAGTTATGAAACGCCAAACATTTATGTCCTTTTTTTTTTTTATCTCAAGTAAGATCACAACTTTTATATTATTACTCTGGTTACAGAACAAACTAAAATCTTTCTGCAGGAAATGCCTGACCACCAGAGCAAGGACGAGTGGGCTCACAGGTTGAGCGCCCCCTGCTGGTCTCAGTAACACCTCTTCCAGCAGCAACCTAGTTTTCCAGGAGGTCTCCCATCCAGGTACTGACCAGGCTCAGCCCTGCTTGGCTTCAGTGGGCAACCAGTCTTGGGCTACAGGGTGACATTGGAATTGGAAATGATCCAAGCCGGAATCAAACACTAGATGCCCAATCAAATGGCGTTTGAGCAACTTGGTTATGAGGTGTGGAATTATTGTTTAATCATTCTTTATTCTTCATTCAACCGTCATGAGTGGATTTGCCAGAGTTCAATGAAGTTCATGGCATGCGGATGTTGTAGGTGTAGTTTCTTCTGTCTTTGTGGAGCTCCACAGAAACCTGCTGAACTTCCAGCTCAATATCCAGACCTCCTCACATTCTTCTCTGAAGATGCGCAGTTATGAAACGCCAAACATTTATGTCCTTTTTTTTTTTTATCTCAAGTAAGATCACAACTTTTATATTATTACTCTGGTTACAGAACAAACTAAAATCTTTCTGCAGGAAATGCCTGACCACCAGAGCAAGGACGAGTGCTCTTGCGATCTGCTGTTTTGCACCTGTTTTTCTCCTTTTGAAGAGCTGGATTTGCGGCAGGATTTGTCAGTTCTGTACCTCGTAGAGTCTGATGAGTCCTGCAGATGTGAGGTCAGGCCTTTGCAGCTGCGCCCTGCTGTTTATTTTTATCAGGCTAACAGAAAGACTGTTTGACTGAAGTCATAATGGCCGTTGACATTGAACTATGAACATCAAACAAAATTCATAATCAGCAGCAAATGGTGATTTCAGTTTGCACTAATTAATAAATGCAGTGGCCACGTGTTCAAATGCGTTGAGCTTCAGTGCGATTTGGGCTCGCACCATTTCCAGATTCCTCACACAGGAAGGTTTCTGTGTTCTGATTTCACCTTTTAAACACTTCACCTTTAAATCATTAATAATAATAATTTGTTACATTTATATAGCACTTTTCATATGGAAGTGGGAATCTCCTCATCCACCACCGATGTGCAGCTTCCACCTGGATGAAGTGACGGCAGCCGCATTCCACCAGAACGCCCACCACACACCGGCTTATTGGTGGAGCGGAGACGGTGATGAAGCCAATCAGTGTATGGGGATGATTAGGAGGCCATGATGGACAGAGGCCAGTGGGCAAATTTGGCCAGGATGTCGGGGTTATACCCCTACTCTTTTCGAAGGACATACTGGGATTTTTAGCGACCACAGAGACTCGGTTTAACTGTCCCATCACTATACTGGGGCGTTAGGACCCACACAGACCTCAGTAACACCTCTTCCAGCAGCAACCTAGTTTTCCCAGGAGGTCTCCCATCCAGGTACTGACCAGGCTCAGCCCTGCTTGGCTTCAGTGGGCAACCAGTCTTGGGCTACAGGGTGACATTGGAATTGGAAATGATCCAAGCCGGAATCAAACACTAGATGCCCAATCAGGTTGAATGGTACTGTTACAAAAATGAATCAATAAACTCTAAAGGGTAAAGCTGTCATTTACTGGACATTTGCTTAGAAGGATAGAAGAAAAGTAGCGGATCCACCATTGCATACAAAGGTGGAAAGGACTGCCGAAGGATGCTCTGGGCTTGAGTAAGCAATGTTTTGGAAATTTGGTACCTTGTTAGAGGATGAATTCAGGCGGTATGCTGTGAAACGTGAAAGCAACATTAAGATTTAGTGGTTTATAAATTCCTGATTTGCCCAATAAAACTGTCTGTTTGTTATTGAGATTTTGGTTTCATGGTTGGGAATCATGAGCTTAAATATAGACCTGACCCTTTTGCCTGAACACAAACACCTGACTTGATTTGCTAGTGTGCTGTTATAAAGTCATCGGATTTTCAGCTCTTTGAGTGCTCTCTGACTTCAGTTGTGTTTCAGCGCTTGTTCTCTTTCCTTCCAGTCGGTGGTGAAGACTGGTCGGCTGCTCATCAGTCATGAGGCTCCAGTGACCGGAGGCTTTGCTGCTGAGATCAGCTCTACGGTTCAGGTAAGAAGCAGATGGGAAATCAAGGCTCTTGGGGATGTCATGAATTAGAGTAATACTGATTATGTTCAAGCAGGGCTTAAAATCGCCAAGCGCCAAATTCGAGTAAAAATCAGCGTTGGCGAGTATATGAAATGGTGTCGAATCAAACTCCAGTTGGCCCATAACAGGGTTGGGGAGTAACGAAATACAAGTAACTTACTTGCGTATTTAAAATACAAAAGTTGAGTAAGTGTATTTCATTACAGTTCCATTTTAAATGGGTGGTAATCAGATTACAGTTACATCTGAAAAGCGTTTTAGATTACCAAAGTGATTACTTTGAGTTTAAACTGTGATGGGCAATAAATGTAAACAGAAATAAATGATTCTCTGACCATCTGAAAAAGCATCCAAAGCTACATTTCTGCTCATAAGCTTCATATCCCTTGCAGAATATGCAGCACTTATAATTTTGATAATTTTAACAAAATAAGAGGGATCATGAAAATGATATTTTTATTTATTGCTGCCCTGAATAAGCTATTTCACATAACCGATGACTGAATTGCTCCATTCAAAAGTTTGCATATCCTTGAATCTCAACTGAGATGTCATCACCTACATGATCCACGGCTGTTTTCGTGTTTTGCGATACAGTGAAAAAGGTAAAAAAATATTTATATATATCAGGTAATTGTGAATTTTTATCTCAATTCCCTGCAATTGCAGTATATAAAATCACAATTGCAAGTTATAAAGTCAGAATTGCTTTAGAAAAACTTTGCGAGTTCATATCTCACAATTCTGGCATTTTTCTCACAATTCAGGCTTTTTTATGGAAAATTGAGCTTATATCTCAGAATTCAGACTTCTTTCAATTCTGACATTTTGTCTCAAAATTGAGTTTATAACTCACAATTGCAACTTTATATCACTGAATTCTGAGAAAGTCACAATTGTGAGATGATAACTTTTTTGTGTTTGTTCCACACTTATTAGTATTCTAAAGTATTTAGATTAAGTTACTAAACTTGAGTAATGTAACGAAATACGTTACAAATGACTTTTAAAAGCATGTATTTTGTGATCTGTAGTGAAATACATTTTACATCTGGCCCATAACATATGATTTCTAACAATGCAATGTTGTGAGAACATGAGCGTGAATGACGCTTGGGACAGTTCTGCATCGTCACAAAAGTTTAAGCCTCACCAATTTAAATATTCAAGCGCAAGAAATGGAACTCGCACATAAGGAAGTTTAAACATCCGAAGTGCGTGCCCAGAAAGTGCACAAATACTAAATTGAGTTCTCTTTTATGTCTTCTTGTGTTTGAACCGACAAATTCACACAAAATTGTCAAAAAATGCCTGTCTTAGCGAGTATCCTAGTAAACGTAGGTTGTTTTAAGTGAACGTAAACAATATCAGTGTATCGGATCCGTGCATTTATGTCCTCAAGTGATAGCAGCCTAATATTCCTGCTGCTGTCTGTGTTTTCAATGTTAATCGAGCAACAAAGGACAGACCTACCTGAAAAAAATCTGAAAAGCACTGTTCAAGGGTTTAAAAACGGATGCAGAATTCTTTTCTGCTTTTTGACTTAATTAAAAAAAAATCTTTTTAGACCTGTGGCATAAATTAGTCTATCTAGATTAATTTTAAGAACCAGTCTGACCAACTAGCTGGGAGCCAAGGAATAATCATTCTTGTTTTTCAAATTAAACCAGTTTACATAGAATAGTATAAGCATCTTATGTAACTGGCCACATGTTAAATTAGTTTCTCTTTGTCACCATCATCGGTCAGTTAAGTAATATTGGTTACCATTTGCAAACTATATCTGAGTCCTATGAATCCCGACTAGGGTAATTTAAGGCCCTGAAATGCAAAGTTCTTTTTGACTCTTCGCTTGGAGATAAAAAGTTTGAAATACCTTTGCAGTGATTTACGATCGCAAAAATCCTGAGAGTGGCGTTTAGATGCAAATGTAAATATTTGCTACTAGCTTTTCTCTCAATAGCAAAATAAACACGCAAGAAAAATGACATTGCTGAGAAAACAACAGTTGAGAAAGCATCCGATCACAGCGATGTGGATTTGTTTGCTCCAGTCACGTTTCATTATATAGCACATTATACAATAGATTGCTTTAAAGCAAACAGCTTTGCAGTATTAAACATAAAAAACGGTGTCAGTGCTGCTTTCAGTTAAAATTGCAACTTCAGTTTCCATTGACGTTATAACTCTTAACAGTAGAAATGAACCGTAGAGGAGTTTCAGAGACGCACCTGCTCTGTATCTTTCACACAAACGCCAAAGATAAATGGTAGTTCAAAGGTGTTTACTTTTCCAGAATGTTCACTTTTGGCAAGTCGTTTCAAACTTCCGAAACTAATTCCAAGCAAACTTCGTTTTGGCCTGATTTTGTTTCAAATTATATGACACAGAAAGCAACTTTCACAGCAGTCTCAAACATTAAAACGGAACATGTGAAAACGGTCCAATACTTACTTCATATCTCATCTTGTTTTCTAGTGGAATGAACAGCAAACTTTCTATTTCACTGTATCTGACATTTCTAGTTGCCCATCAATCAAATGCCTTTGATGGGAAAGAGTGTTAACAAATCCTGGCTGCGAGTTGCAGCAAAGTAATATTTCTTATCTTTGTTTTTTTTTTTTTTTTTTTTTAAACCAGCTTAATGCATATTTGTTGAATTAATGTATTCATTAAACAGTTGTACTGACCCCAAGTTTTAACAGTAGTGTTCACATTCATGAGTCTGTCAGATCTTGGTGAGCTTGTGCTGATGATGGAAATTTTATCGAGCGATTCATCCATGCATAGATGCAAGGCCCATCATTAAACATAAAGATCGTCACGTTTCCATTGACGTCAAAGTTTGTTAAAGCACCTGTGTGTGTGTGTGTGTGTGTGTTGAGCTCGAGCAGTGATGAGTCAGACGGATGTGCTCAGATAATACTAGTGAACAGAAAATTTGCTAAAAAAGGCTATTAGCTGCACTGCGTAAAACCTGAACTGTAGTCAAGCGACTGATGTCTGTGATAACGGCGGCCCGTGAGTCTGCCCCCCCCCCCCACCAAAACACCCTGGCCCCAACACAACAACACAACACGCCAGTGATAGTCATTTCTGACATGCCTTTTGGTTTTTAGTGGTGTTTGCTCAGGGAAGCATCATTAAAACCGCTGCTCATACTTGGGATTTGTTCAAATTTAGAAACGTGCTTTACACAGTGACGTAACAAACTCAGATGTGGATGCTTGACCCACTAGTCCCACTGAACATGCATGCTGTTGAAAGTGCAATTCCTATATCCGTTGCGTTATGATTTTCTACGAACATCTCTTGAACATCTACGTCCTTATGGAGTTGTGGACAGAACACTGTACTGAAATAATATACAGTGTTTTCTGCTCTGCTGTTAAGAATTAATCTTACTCACTTGAAGACACATTATGCCCTTTTTCAAAGTCTTAAGTTTTTGGCGCGGGGCTCTACAAGAATGTTTTCATTCTTTGAATGTTCACATTATTGCAGCACCTCTTTTCCCAGGCTGTCAGTAATGCTCTGTTTTGTTCCTGTGTCTATGAAGCCTTCCAAAAAGCACATTGTGCTCTGATTGGTCGGCTGGACCAGTGTATCATGATTGGTGAAGCACTTTGAGCATGTTTTGGAAATGTCACGCCCCTTACCGTAAGGAGGGCTTCTTAAAGAACAGGTCTGTGAGAGCCGGAATTCTTACTGGTTGGTACACAGTAAAAACCCCAGAGTTAAATCAACTCTGCTCAGAGAACATTTGGTCCCTCTCTAAATAGTGTTAAAGTAACACTGAAGCAGAGTTGAAGTTAATGAGGTAATTAAACAATTAATTAAGCGATGATTGAACATTAATGATGAACGCCTGCTGTTAACAAGCAGAATCACTAAAGAAGAACTACAACTGACTTCAGCCACGGTCTTAGATGAAATCAACTGACGATAAAAGACATTCAATCTCTGAAACACTATTTAGAGAGGGACCAAATGTTATCTGAGCAGAGTTGATTTAACTCTGTGGTTTTTACTGAGTAGCTGATCAAATACTTTGTTTTAGATTCCGTCACTCACAGTTGAAGAGTACCTGTGATAAAAATAACAGACTTCTACATGCTTTGTAAGTGGGCAAACCTGCAAAATCGGCAGTGTATCAAATACTTGTACTCCCCACGGTGTATTCCAAGGTATACAATTATTGGATTGGATGCCCCAAAATCACGTGTGTTGTTGAGAGTTGGCAAACACCATTCACGATTTCTGCAGAAATGGTAAGAATTTAGTCGCGTTATTCTATCACAGTAGACACACAATGAGCTTCGTGCAGCAGAGATGCTGAAGTCATTGAGCAGAGGATCTTACAGAAGCTGAGACTGTAACAGCAGATGACCGTACTGTTATTCCTGGATCGAGGGCTGGAACGCTGATATATTTCAGACTGATCTCTGTGCTCCTGGACAACTCCATGGAATAGTTGAAATAAAAATTGAGTATCATCTATCTCGTTCTCTTTGTCTGTGTATGAATAAAGCAGCCAGTCTTCTCTGGAATATTTGCGTTTTGTGGGATCAGGTGTTCCCTAGATTGTGAGGACAAAATGTCCGCACAAGGATGGTAATACCAGAGATTTTTTGATCTTGTGGGGACATTTTTTTGGTCCCCATGAGGAAAACGGTTATTAATCATACTAAATTGTTTATTTTTAATGTAAAAATGCATAAAGCTTTCTGTGACGAGTAGGTTCAGATGCCAGCATGTTTTGAGTAGAGTTGAATTCGTTACATTTCAGTTCATGAGTATGAATTCGACTCAATTTGAAAATGACTGTGTACAGTATGTTAAATTGGAATAACGGGAAGAAATTACAGCATTGTAATTCACACAAGATGATTTTATTAAAATCGGCATGAAATGAATATTCACCCTGCTTTCCAAATGCATGCTGTAGATATTTGTCTGAACGATTCATCTGTGCATATGTTTATTCCTTATTATATTTCATGTAAACTAACTTCAATACTGTCCAAACAATTAACAGCCATTAGAACAGATGTTCATTTTGCAAAACAGCACCTTGTGCTCAGCATTAATGAAACAAGCATGTCAACTGCTAAATTAGAGCTAATATTAGGACAGTTTCAGTGGTCCAGAAAATGAAATGCATTAAATGTGTATATACATATTAAATATAATTATATAAATAATTAAATGCATTTCTTTGAATGTCTTTCCATTTCTAATTCAACTTCATTAAGTTCAAATTACAATTCTGCAATCGGTTTGCTGCTTCAGTTCAGTTCATATTCAGGTGTTGTGAAGCATCTCAAATCAGTTCTGAATGTCACACAACCCTGTTTTGTGGAGACTCAATGGTAAAAAAGCAAACAAACAATAAAAAAAAAAACCCATGAAATATCCAGTCCTGACATTTGTTACTGTGCTGAGATGATTTGATGTTTCTGCGTGTCTGAGCTGCTCTGAGTGACGGTGAAGTCTTCTGACATGCACAAACGCTGACCGTTATCAAGGGAAAAATAGCATGAAGTTCAGTTCAGATCAGCGTTTCTGACTGATACGTCATGAACGCACTAAAGGAAACCAAATGAGCCAGGAACTGTAACGGTGTCAGTGAATTCGAGTCTCTCCAGGAGATTTACACTGGTCATTCAGGACTAAATTATTTACATATTTAGTTTTTATCACTAATGGCTGGTCATAGTCATCATTGATGTTTATTTTGGATTTCATGTTCCCATCAACTTGTGTGAAACAACACATTCACTGCCATTGAAACTGATGTTTCAATACAGATTACTTTTTTCTTTTTTCTTTGAGTGTGAACCGAAATGTTTCATCTTATTTCAGAGTATGTGAGTGTCTCAGAGTGTCTGTCCTCATATGGCTTTGGGCTCCTCAAATACGCAGTGCTCAATTGTCTTTTTTTGGCTCTCGCAGTTGGTGATATTGGCATTTCCATGTCACGATAATCTTTGTGTACTCTGTAATCTGCGGCTGTTGCTGGTTCCACTCTGACAGCAAAAAATGTGTTTGAGAGTGTCTCTATAGATACATTTAAAGATGCACATTTATGCATGTATTATAGGCAAGTCAATGCAGAAATTTGGAGTCGGTAAGATTTTTTTTTTAAAAGAAATGAATACTTTTATCCAGCAAAGATGCATTAAATGTTGTGAAAGTGACTAAATATGTTCATAATATTAGAGAAGACCGCTAAAAAGGTATCTTTTTTTATCTAAATTAACTTTTTTCAACATTTGATAATAATCAGAAAAATGAGCATCAAATCATTATATTAGAATGATTTCTGAAAGATCATGTGACCCTGAAGACTGGAGTAATGATGCTGAACATTCAGCTTTGATGACGGGAATTAATTAGTCAGAAAAAAAAGTCAGTGTTGTATATAATTTATTATATAATATGATGACATCTATCTCTCTCTCTCTCTCTCTCTCTCTATATATATATATATATATAAATTGAGCTCAGGAGCATCATTGAGATGTTTCTACAACTTAATTACTGTTCAACTGTGGAAAATTCAGTTCATTGGACATGATTTGGAAAGGCACACACTATATAAGGTCCCACAGTTAATAGTGCATGTCAGAGCACAAACCAAGCCATTTCTGCAGCATTGAAGGTCCCAATGAGCCCATTGGCCTCCATTATCTGTAAAAGGAAGACGTTTGGAACCACCGGAACTCTTCCTAGAGTGGACCGCCCGGCCAAACTTAGTAATCACAGGAGAAGGGCCTTAGTCAGAAACGCTCCAGCGTTTCTCTGCGGAGAGATCAGGTCTGTATGGTAGAGTGGCCAGACTGAAGTCACTTCTCAGTAAAAGACACACGACAGCCCACCTGGAGGACTGAAACCAAGAACTCTTTGGCCTGAACGGCAAGCGTTGTGTCTGGAGGAGACTAGGCACCGCTCATCACCTGACCAATACCATCCCTACAGTGAAGCATGGTGGTGGCAGCATCATGGTGGGGGGATGTTTTTCAGCAGCAGGAACTGAGAGACGAGTCAGGATCGAGGGAAAGAGGAATGCCGCAATGTACAGACACATCCTTGATGAATACCAGCTCCAGAGCGCTCTGGACCTCAGACTGGGGTGAAGGTTCATCTTCCAACAGGACAATGACCCCAAGAACAGAGCCAAGATAACAAAGGAGTGGCTACGGGACAACTCTGTGAATGTCCTTGAGCGGCCCAGCCAGAGGCCAGACTTGAACCCGTGGCTGTGCACCACCTGATGGAGCTTGAGAGGTCCTGCAAAAAAGAATGGGAGAAACTGCCCAAAAATGGGTGTGCCAAGCTTGTAGCATCAAACTCAAAAGACTTGATGCTGTAATTGATGCCAAAGGTTGTTCAAAAAAATATTGAGGAAAGGCTGTGAATATGTACATATAACACTTTTTTTTTTTTTTTTTTCTTTCTTTCTTAATAATTTTCAAAAATTTAAAACAAACATGCTGTCAATATGGAGTATTGTTTGTGGAATTTTGAGGAAAATATAGAATTTAATCCATTTTGGGATAAGGTTATCACCTAACAAAATGTGGAATAAGTGAAGCTCTATAAATACTTTCCGGGTGCACTGCACGGAACTGTCCAGTTATCTTTATACTGATAGTTACAAGTATTTGATGTAACACTGTACTTCTCATATATGGAGGAAACTGAAATAACAGTCTTGTGGCTTTAGACTACACTGCACTTCTCTGTTCTCCTGTTTTCCAGTAAGAGTATTTAGAGGTTTCTTTTTTGCTCTTCTCGTGGGTCAGGTTGGCAGGTACTCATCCGCTTTGGGGCTAAAGAATAAATGACCCAAAATTACCCCTGGCTTTGAAACTGAGGACAATTTACTAAAAATATGTGTTGTAGCGTTTCAGACCCCAGAACTGTTTTATAACACACTTTAGTATTGTTAGCTGATGTTCGATGTCTGTTTATGTTTGTGTTGCAGTTCTGCTGAATGTGCACATGTTTAGACCACTTAATGGGTTAGTTCTGTTTCTCCTGACTTCAGAAGACCTGGAGTATCGCACGCAAATTGTACTAATCTACTTTGATTGTCCAAGCAGGGATTGTGGAAGAGAAGATAGAGAACATGGATGAACAAATGTAAATGCCAAAAACATCAAAAGTTTGAGAGAATGGGAAACATCGTTTTCCTGCACTGCACGAACATGTCGGAGTGAACCGAGGCGAACGAATGCGTTGCATCTAAATTTCACTCGTTGTCTATCAGCAGATGTCCTGATGTGTCCTTTCCTGGAGTCTATTTCCAGTCGTTATAAAGCACTCAATTCAGATTCATCACATGTAGATAAATCTATTTTTGAGCAGCAGAAGCACTAGGTTCATCTTGCCACATCAAATCCCAAAACGGTGATTATGTGTAGGCCGAGCAGCGGGATGCCAGGCTCATTCTGGCCAGTGAGCGGCAGCTGCGGGATGGACTCGAGCGTCTGGGACCTTTCCTGATGTCTCTCGGCAGAGCTGGAACTGCCTGCTGATGCAAATCGAAAACACATTTTTGTGTTTATACAGGCCGTCATGTAAAGCAAGCACAAAGTCCTTTAATGAAGCTTGACGCTCTTCAGAAAACACCAGCAGACACGAGAGTTCGCCCAGAGTGCGACATGTTTCACACTTAGCTCACGCATTTTTTGTGCTCTGATTTCGGTACGGAAAAGGCAAAAAGCATCCATTAAGAGTTGGTGGTGTCTTCGTTGGACAATAGATTTCAGTGTTGGCCTTGTATGAGAGGAAACGTTAAATCCTTTATTGCTTTTCCTGACGCACACGTTTTGATGGTTCTGTGAAAATAAGTGTTGTTTTGTCATTGGGAATTGAATTTGTTCAGCTCTCTGGATTGATACCGTATTTTAAAGTTCTCCAAAAGCTTAAATAGAAACCCAACCCCTCATTGGGGTCACGACTAAGGACATGCAGAGATTTTTTCCATTTGTTGCTGTATATCATGCCTCTCGTGATTTGGACTTTCAGTCTTTTCTTCCTCCATATTTATGAGTGCTTTGACTATGTCTGGGTATAAATTACAGTTTAATGGCCGGAAGCTGACGCAGCTATATTGAACCAATAATCCGAACGAAAAGCAGCTGAAGGATGATGTGCATAATTCATTTATTTATCCGACTCCACTAAAGTTGTTGTTATTCTTCAACCTCTAATTCTATAAATGTCACAATCACTTTAGCTTTCAACTTTATCAGTGATAAAAAAGGGGTACGCGTACAACTCTTTACCGCCCTAATGCTTCAGAAATCCCTTTAAAGGTATACATGTGAATTAAACGTGGCACAATGTCCTTCATCATCACAAAATTCTATCATTTACTCACCCTCGTGACATTCTAAACCTGCAAGACTAAGCTGTAAAATTCAAATGGCGTTTAGAGATTTCGGTCTCTTCTTTTGAGAGTCTATTCCACCAAAACTTGCAAGCTTCAAAATGACTGAACATCTCGGTTCTCGTACGTCAAGCAAGCACGTTTGAGCTTCCATTTTCCTTATTTGATGTGCTTGTATGTATGCATGCGAGTCAAGTCCGTCATATAAAGTGAGCGCGTCTATTCGGAGAACTGATTAAACCACTCAATTCATATGGATTATTTTTTGCAAGTTTTGAAACATAAAGGTTTTGGTGGAATGGGACAGATTTTCTCATCGATGTCAACGTGAAATCAGATCTCTACAATTTCATAAGTATTGACAGCTACATTAGAACTGGTGTCTCTTGACTCTAGTATCGCGTCAGTTGAAGTTACAACATGAATGTAGAAGAGCAACAATTTTTTTTACCTTCACATGACTACTTTTGCTCAGTTCACCAAGTGTCAAAAGTTAACTCAAATAAAAAAACATTTTTATATAAAATTAGTATTCACCTTATTTTCTGTGTCGTGTGGGCGCTTCCACTTAATATTCAACAATATAATTGATTTGACTATTGGATGAACTGAATTGAGCTGGGTTTCTACAGAGCCGCTTTATAGATGAAATGAACGAATTTAATAATTGATTATCTTTCCAACGGAGCCAAATCAACACTGAACTGACTTCAGCTGAACAATGACACTTTTCTTTTAGAGATGCTTTACAGCCGAATTGAACTGTTTGCATCATTTTTCTGTTGATCACTGTATCGAGTGCTATAAAAATAAAGGTGACTTGACTTTAGATTTATTACCCGTTATAGGCAAGTAAAAAACAAAAAAGATAAGGGAAGACTAACTGCTGTAACTGGTCAAATAATTTGCGCTACAAATCTGTGTTTATGATTACGATCATAAATCAAAGTAAAGTTTTGTACAGCTAAAATAACTGAAAGCGAATGACATCGGATGCCTCCACTGAGTCGAGATCAGAATTTCGTAAGAATAAGGTGAATGTGCTTTGGGGCAAAAAATGATTTGTGTGGTACAAATTATTAATGTGTTTTCTGCAGGAGGAGTGTTTCCTCAACTTGGAGGCTCCCATCAGTAGGGTTTGTGGGTATGATACGCCCTTCCCTCACATCTTTGAACCCTTCTACATCCCAGACAAGTGGAAGTGCTTTGAGGCCGTCAAGCGAATGATCAACTACTGAAACGGGTATGTTTTTCTGTCATACGTATTATTATTTGACCTTGTAAAGCTGACTCATTTTTCTAGACAAAACATTGAGTGTCATATTTAATACAAAAGTATTATGGATCATATAGTGAGAAAATGGAGCTCATACTCGAGGCTGAGCAAAAATATGCAATTTGGTGAAAAAAGTTGATACGGCTAAAAAGATGAACGGCTTGTGAATCAATAATGTCTTTATAACAGTATATCAAACTACTTGCATTAAATCGTATAAATATCAATTGTCACTCTATTTCTCAAAAATATGAGTGATATTTAAATGCTTTTTTATGATCAAAGCTCTGTAGTTCCAAACATACAATGCAATACAGTGATTGAACAAATAACTTGATTTTTAACATTTTTATAAAAAGAAAATGTATGGATCGTCAAGGAATCCTAAATTGCTTCAGTCCAGTACATCTTGAAATATTACTAACAATATAAAAGTTAATCTTACGTTTTATTTATAAAAATCAGTAAAGATTCCACAGTAAAAAGACACATGACTCACTGAAGGTGGACGTTTTTACAGTTGTACTAAAAAAAAAAGTATAAACTATCAATCAGACGCCAGAAAGGATTTAGTAGATTTGTAGATTGACTCCTAAAGTTGCAATGATTGACACAGTGGTAACCATAGCAACGTCGCTTGTTTGAAATTAATATTACAGCTACCAAATGCTTCACAGGGCGCTCTCTTCAAGTGTTGGTCATGTCCACTTATTATAAGCATTTTTTTGGGGGGGGGGTTTGATCATAAATCGATCAAGTTTATGGAGTTATTAAAGGTGCAGGTCACAATATAAACCATTCCCATATATTTTTTATGGGCTTATTCTTGTTGGCTGTTTTTCTAGCAAGATCTGGCAACACGAATGAGTCAAGGCTCTTTCCCTGAGATTTTCTTGTACTGCGCAAACAGAAAAGAGACACATCTCTCATTAATAGGACTAAAGATTTTTCTTGTCGACTAGTAGTCCTTCATTTAAGCCATTAGTCGACTAATCGTACGTTTATATTAATATAATTACTTAAATATATCTCGGAGGCAGAATATATGAAGCTTGCTGCAAAGCACTGGAAAAAGTAATGATTATGAATGTGTCAGGAAAAAATAGTAAGTTATAGCACCTTTCATATGAATTACGTAATTAGAATATTTGTGTTCAATTCGAATGATGCTACAAATAACAGTAGACACTTTACAGTTCGGAATGATGTATTACTCTTATCTGTATGACCAAAAGAGTTTAAGTTTAACCCTTGTGCATTGTTCAAATTCACGACCCTTTCGTTATGTTCGTGGCTGAAAACAGCCACTACTTTTAACTGTTTAAAAATGTATCAGATAAATATTTTTTTCACATTTTTTTGCTTAAATCTATTAATCAACCTCAGTCCTGATCAAAACTACTAAATTAAAAAAAAAAAAAATCAGGATTTTAACTCTTTAAAACGTTAAAATCTGATGCTGCACAAAAACTAACAACGCATCAAAGCCGATGTTGTTTCTAATCTTTGACACGTTTTTTCCCAAATCAGTGACATCATTTATGAATTTGGCAATTAAAGAGTTAAAATCCTGATTTTTTTTTTTTTTTTTTTTTTTAAATGGGGAATTTTTGAGTCTTAATTTGGCCATAACTTTCTCTGTGTTTCAGCAAATGGAATGATTTTTGGTGACAAATCTTATTTTGACACATATTTTTGGAAAATGCTTTGAAAATGTTCAAAAACTCAACAATACTCTGTGGGCAAATTCACGACCCTTTCGTTATGTTCGTGGCTGAAAACAGCCACTACTTTAACTGTTTAAAAATGTATCAGATAAATATTTTTTTCACATTTTTTTGCTTAAATCTATTAATCAACCTCCGTCCTGATTAAAACTACTAAATTAAAAAAAAAAAAAAATCAGGATTTTAACTCTTTAAAACGTTAAAATCTGATGCTGCACAAAAACGAACAACGCATCAAAGCCGATGTTGTTTCTAATCTTTGACACGTTTTTTCCCAAATCAGTGACATCATTTATGAATTTGGCAATTAAAGAGTTAAAATCCTGATTTTTTTTTTTTTTTTTTTTTTTTTTTTTAAATGGGGAATTTTTGAGTCTTAATTTGGCCATAACTTTCTCTGTGTTTCAGCAAATGGAATGATTTTTGGTGACAAATCTTATTTTGACACATATTTTTGGAAAATGCTTTGAAAATGTTCAAAAACTCAACAGTACTCTGTGGGCAAATTCACGACCCTTTCGTTATGATTTTAACTGCTTTAAAAATGTTTCAGATAAATATTTTTTTGTCAAATTTTTTTGCTTAAATCTATTAATCAACCTCAGTCTTGATCAAAACTACTAAATTAAAAAAAAAAAAAAAAAATTCAGGATTTTAACTCTTTAATTGCCAAATTCATAAATGATATCACTGATTTGGGGAAAAACGATTAGAAACAACATTGACTTTGATGCGTTGTTAGTTTTTGTGCAGCATCAGATTTTAACGTTTTAAAGAGTTAAAATCCTGAATTCTTTTTTTTTTTTAATTTAGTAGTTTTGATCAGGACTGAGGTTGATTAATAGATTTAAGCAAAAAAATTTGACAAAAAAATATTTATCTGATACATTTTTTAAGCAGTTAAAATCGTGGCTGTTTTCAGAAACAAAACAAAAGGGTCGTGAATTTGAACAATGCACAAGGGTTAAAGGACCTGCTGAGATCATTTCAGTAATCGTCTTGTTAACTCAGGTGAGAATGTTGACGAGCACAAGGCTGGAGATCATTATGTCATGCTCTTTGCATAAATGTCATGTAATTGTCGGTAAAAGCCTTTGAAACGTATGAAGTGCTTCTAATTATATTTCAGTACATCACAGAAACAACTGAAACAAAGATCTAAAAGCAGTTTAGCAGCAAACTTAGTGAAAACTAATATTTCCGTAATTCTCAAAACTTTTGGCCACGACTGCACAGAACAGGTGAAGTGAAGCGACAACCGAATTTAGCTGCCGTGTAGATGCTATTGTCGTATAGAACAAGCAAAACTGTAGTCATGCTTGGACCCGCATTTACCTCTTTTTCTTCTTTTATTCGCAGGCAACACAGATTGAGAACTTCATCCGTGAACACACCAGTCAATCCCACAGCTAACCAATTTTCTGCCTATAGATGGGACCATGTTAGCGGACAGGCTGTCACTTTTTGGGAAAACTCCATAAAACGTCATTGATCTTGTGTGTAGAGGGTGAATTGTGATTTCCGAACACTAACATGAGTACATCACATCTGCTTCTTCCATGTCTGTGCTCTTGCCGTTACCTGGATGTCTCCATCTTACGTTTAGTTTTTTTTAAAATTTCATTTGAGGCTGGATCTTGTGTGCTTTGATTCTGTTAGCAGTTAGTGAACATACCATCCTATTTGTAAAGTCTTTGGTTTAATTGAATAAATAATCTCTGCTTTAAAATCTAGTGCGCTGCCTTTCCATCTCAGACAGATGCTGAGCGTTCTCCAGCTCTCAAGACCTCGACCTCAAACCGTGGACAGAATATAAAGATAAAACGGCATCTTTCATTTTGGTCGTAGTGACGGTGGAATGTGACCGCAGCGTTCGAGGCTGGGTGCGGCCGCTCGGATGACCTCAGGTTGAGTGTATTCTAGCGTCCATCGCACTCACACCGTGTCATTACTCACTTAAGCATATTAAATCCGGCCCCAGTGATCTTCACAGAGACGCTCTGCTGAGATCAGCCCGTTCGGCCTGCTGGGAGGCCGAGGCCCTTCTCCCTTCACAGAGGAACGTACATAACGTCACATACATGGATGACTGACACGTGCTTAAATGAATCTGTCAGCGATGGCTTTCCCAGATTGACAGATTTTAATTAAGATCCACATCCAGACATTGACAAACCGGATTAGACTGTGAGCAAACAGCACAGTACGTCAGATGACTGACTGTACATTTTTATGCGGCTGCTTACCAAATAAACAAAATTGATTAATAAAGAGCCAGTAAATGATTGATTTGTTTCATGGGGGAAAAAAAAATATTAGTTATGCGTCACAAACAACTAGTGATCATTTTGTCGTTTGTCAAATCAACTTTAATGATAATTAATGTAGTTCAGATCTTTGATGATTTAACCAATCTCCGTCGTTGTATTAACTGAACTTTTTAATTTCAATGAACTCAATTTTAAGGCAAACGGTTCACTTATTTTAAGTTAAACCAACAATTCTTTTCACAGGGTAGAGACTCAAAACAGCCTATTATGTCTCACCTGATGGGTGGACAAGGTGTGTCTGTTGAAAAAACGGTACCTTGATCCCTTTCCATTGAGGAGGAGATTAGGGCCTAGGGGTAGTCGTGGCCTAGTGGTGAGGGAGTCGGGCTTGTAACCTGAAGGTTGCTGGTTCGATTCCCACGCCGGCAGGAATTGAAGGTGGGGATTGTGAATGAACAACACTCTCTCCACCTTCGATACCATGACTAAAGTGTCCTTGAGCAAGACACCTAACCCCTAATCGCTCCCCTTGTAAGTCGCTTTGGATAAAAGCGTCTGCTAAATGATGAAAAATGAAATCTCTTCTCCATTCCAGTGTTGTGATTGGTTGCTGGCGTCAGAGAATGTGGCCCACCCTTCTGGAACTCATTTGCATAATGCACAAAGATGGAAGTCTTTAAAATGTCTTTAAGGTTTACCAATGAATTTCTCACTTTCCAAAATACATTTGGCAATATTCTAAACAAAAAGAGATCAAACATGATGGAAAAAGACTGAGCTGTCCTGCATTCATTCATTCGTACATTAACAGCTGAATTGGTGTAAGATGCTGCGCTACAAATAGCTGTAACCGAGAATATTTATTTCTGTTCGTAGAATACATCAAGGCTATGAATGGACTGGGATGAGTGTTTGCGATCTCTCTTTCACCCAGAGGAATCTTTATGGCAGTCACAGTCCAAGCTTAGGAAGTAGGCAGTAACTGCATGGTTCGTACCTTCTTCTTGCCCTCTTAGAGATGTCTGGCTATTGTCCTAGCATCTTTATCTGATGGGGTTGGACAGTTCGTTTGTGTTAGTCCACTAAGATCCAATCAGAATGTAGCAAAGCTTTGTCCACTGTTATGGACAGAGAGGGGCCCGGCCATAAACTGGGCCCTGGAATGTGCTGTTCCCTACAACGGCGTATAAATCAAAACTGCCAAACTTTACCGAAACGTCGACCCAGGAAGAGGAACAGGACTGCGAAGCTTTGGTGGTTTACTCCAGCTATGTTTTGATCATCTTTCTGAATCTGATCTGGACACAGTCTTTGACCATTTTTGATGTATCGCATGGTCAGATATTCATACACCAAAATATCCTGGGGGCTATGCAAGTTTCGAGAAAATGATCAAAAACGCTTGCAGGGAAAAAGTTAAACAGGAATACATTTTAAAACCTTCTGTAGTTTGACCATTACTTCATGTAATATTTATTTTTTATCAATATGTCGGGAATGAAACTATATATAACACAAACACACACAAAAAAAGAAACTATTTTATTTGATGCTGTAATCCAAAATTTTCAGAATCCATGTGAGGAACAGACCCAAGTTCAAGTCCTTATTCGCCGATCTTCATCTTCATCCTCCATAGCGACAGTAAACGTCAAACCTGCTCTCGGTACAAATTCAGAATTTGAAGTTTTATCACAGATTGTGACATGCCATGTTTCAGTGCTATATGGCCAAAACTGGAGGGAAAAATAACAAATAAAATCATTATAGATTTACACGAGCAACAATGTTTAATATAGGCCTATTGTTTGCACATTTTTGTATATTTTAAAAGACATTAAAATATTTAACTTTTCTTACTTAAGTAATTTTTTTCACTTTTTATATTAATTTATATATTATTATATTTGTATATATTAATATTATATTTATTATATTAGTTATAGAATTTATTAGACATTTTTTTTAAATGTTAAATAGGTTTTTTTGGTCATATATACAGTGGGTACGGAAAGTATTCAGACCGCCTTCAATTTTTTCACTCTTTGTTATATTGCAAAATCATTTAAGTTCATTTTTTTCCTCATTAATGTACACACAGCACCCCATATTGACAGAAAAACACAGAATTCTTGACATTTTTGCAGATTTTTAAAAAAAAGAAAAACTGAAATATCACATGGTCCTAAATATTCAGACCCTTTGCTGTGACACTCATATTTGACTCAGGTGCTTTTTAAAGAAGTTTAATCAATAAATAGCGTCTAGTGTGTCTTTAATGTGTCGTGACAGATCGCTGTAGCTCCTCATCTCTTCATACTACTTCATTTATAGCATCAAATAAACATGAATGAACATCAGAAGGAATGTTGTTTCGTGAGGACACACAATTTTTCAATTTCACCAACGTTAATCTACTAACTCTCCTGATTGCTTTGTCGGATATGGCAAATGGCGGATTCGGGGTTATGATTGGTCAGGTCGCCTGTCAATCAAACTTTATGAAGGGTCAATTGTGTTGTCAATTAGTAAGTCATAAAACTGCCATAACAGAACAAATTCTGGACATGCACCTTTGGAACAGTCACACTTAAAAGTAATGTCACAGTTGCAATAACTTTAAGACATTAAAGAGACCTTTAAACTGACTGAAAAATACCAGGAGAAAGATGCTCTGGAGAAGCGCTTGCTCACCTATGTGAACATGCCATAGTCCTGCAGCAGGAGGCATGAGCACTGCAGATGCGAACAGAACAATAAGCAATGTCCGTAATCTAAGATGCCCAAGACAGTGATACAGGGAGGGAGACAGGAAGGACAGCTGATCGTCCTCGCAGTGCCAAACCACATGTGACCATATGTCACTCCAGATGTGTTCGAGAACTTGCTAGTGCCTTAGTGGAGGAGTGGAGTAACATCTCACAGGGGAAATATTAAATAAGTATTTGTAGGACTAAAATATACATTAATGTAGTTTCTATTGAAACTTGAATGTCATGAATTTAAATAGATTTGTAATTACACATTTGTAAAACAAACAATCATATGTTGTGTTAGATGAGAAAAGCATTGAAAAGGCAAGTAGTGCATAATAAATAGCTTTAGAAAGAATATATTTTGATTCAACATAATTTATTGCGCATAAACTTCACTTCAGAATTAATATTTTCTGATAAGTCTCTCACCCCTATATCATCCAAGATGTTTGTCTTTCTTTCTTCAGTCGAAAATAAATGAAGGGTTTTGAGGAAAACATTGCAGGATTTTTCTCCACATAGTGGACTTCACTGGGGTTCAACAGGTTGAAGGTCCAAATGTCAGTTTCAGTGCAGCTTCAAGGGCTCTACAAGATCCCAGACGAGGAATAAGGGTCTTATTCAGTGAAATGATGGGTCAATACTAGGGGGGTAATAATCTGGCAGGGGTTAAAATTCAGCACAACTCCGTAAAACGCTAGCTGTTGTTAGAGCAACAAAAGACGCCCTCCATCCATCCATTTTCTACCGCTTATCCGGGGCCGGGTTGCGGGGGCAGCAGTCTAAGCAGAGATTCCCAGACTTCCCTCTCCCCAGACACTTCCTCCAGCTCTTCTGGGGGGACACCGAGGCGTTCCCAGGCATACACATAGTCTCTCCAGCGTGTCCTAGGTCTTCCCCGGGGCCTTCTCCCGGTGGGACATGCCCGAGCCACCTCAGCTGACTCCTCTCGATGTGAAGGAGCAACGGCTCTACTTTGAGCTCCTCCCGAGTGACCGAGCTCATCTCTAAAGGAGCGCCCTGCCACACTGCGGAGAAAGCTCATTTCGGCCGCCTGTATCCGGGATCTCATTCTTTCGGTCATGACCCAAAGCTCATGACCATAGGTGAGAGCAGGAACGTGGATTGACCGGTAAATCGAGAGCTTCGCCTTGCAGCTCAGCTCCTTCTTCACCACCACAGACCGGTACATCGACCGCATTACTGCAGAAGCTGCACCGATCCGTCTGTCAACCTCACGCTCCTTCCTTCCCTCACTCGTGAACAAAACCCCAAGATACTTGAACTCCTCCACTTGAGGCTGGAGCTCTCCACCAACCTGAAGAGACGCTCTCGACTGCAATTTGGAACCAAACAAGTCAACTTTTTCTTGGCAAAAAAAAAGACGCCAAGCCCTAAGGCCATGTTCACACTTGGTGTTTTTTTGAAGCTGCCAGCGTCTGTTTTACATTATAATCCAATGAAGTAAACCGTAGATTCAAAAAAGTTCTGAGCATTTTTTTTTTTAAAAAGCTGCCGCCAACATCTTATTCTGCAGCTCAGAGCGTCTTTTCAAGTTTTTTGACAGCTGACCAATGACACGCGAGTAGCAAGACCTCACATTTCCATAACAACAAGAAAAATGTTGTTACCCCCCCCTCGTTGAAGTCACTACCTGATTGCCTAATCTTAGCCCCACCCCTAATCCTAACTCCTCCCCCCACACCTACTCCTTAACCAACCAATACTAGGGGGGTAATAATCTGGCATGGGGTCAAACTTCAGCTCAACGCCGTTAAACACTAGCTGTTGTTAGAGCAACAAAAGACGCCCTCGACTGCTATTTGGAAGCGAGCGCTGTCAGATTTTTTTTCTCTCTAAAAAGCTCCCTTCTCTGCTTTTTCTTTTCAAAAAAGACGCCAAGTGTGAACACGCACTAATTGAGCCTGATGTGCACAGACAAACTCTTTTCTCCTCCAGCAGACTCGAGGGACTCTGATGCTAACGAACGGTTGCTACGGAGAGACCAGAAACACCGGGCAGTGCGGGTAATTTGGCTGACAGTTGGACCGAGCGTTTGTTTATACACGAATGCCACGCTGTTGGAGACAGAAGGACGGCTCTGTCTCATGTGACGCAAGTGCTTCTAACTGCGTGTGGCAACAAAATCATTTTCACCTCTAATTCAAGAACGCTCCACACTTAAGACTAATAGCAAACAAGCGACGTCACGCTGTGAGCCGCGTGCGTGACTTCCATTGACCAGGAAGCTTTATACTCCACGATAATGACATGCTGGGGAATTTCAGCTCTTGTATAAGCGTTGATACAAAATGTATGTATGTATCCCCCATATACAGTAGCAATATTACGCCGCTGCTGTTCTGAATATATTCACGGCTCTAATTCAGACCAATATTACATTAGACGTTTTATTACTACCCTTCCATTGAAAATGCATTGCCGTTTAAAACAACTGATTTCTATGCGAATATATAGTAAAATGTAATTTATTCCTGTGATCAAGGCTGACTTTTCAGCATCGTTTCTCCAGTTTTCAGTGTCACATGATGCTGCTTTATATTTTTTGTGGAAACCGAGATTCATTTTGTTCAGGATACTTTGATGAATACAAAATTCAAAAAACAGAAACTTTATGAATTATAAAATACTAGTCACTTTTGATCAATTTAATGCATCCTTGCTGAATAAAAGTATTAACTTTTTTTTTTTTTTTTTTTAAAGGAATATGAAAAGTATGAAAATGAAATGGAATTTCATTAACAGTGAAGAATGACCCTGGTTCATACGCAAACTTCATGCTGAAAGTACTTTTGTAACCCTCATACTGCAGAATTACATCCAAGTATGCAATCATGACATACTTTTGTGGACTTTTTAAGCTCTTTGTTTTGACTTCTTTCTGCCTTAACTAGTCAATCCCCTTATTATTAATGTTGAATCTGTGATTATAACAGCTGAAGTCCTTCCAGAAAGGCTGATTTAACATGCATGTGTCCAGACTTGCTGTAGTGCTTTTCCATCATCTCTCCATGTTTCATGCTATGGTCCCTTTTCCAGTTTGATAAATGAATAAAAATCATGTAGACTAAAATTCAGATTTCAAATTATATTTAAATTATTATTAAAATGGTGAACAAACACAGTCTTTAAAGATTCAAAGTGTCCAGCGAGTGGGTTTAAAAGCGCGTTCAGTTTTATCTGAAACGGATCGATTGTTTTATTGCGGTGCTTGTTCTGCGTATCATGAACGTTCCGAAATGAAATGTCCAGTGGGTGGCGTTAATCCTAACCTATAGTGTTAAAGGGTTAATTCACACAAAAATTAAAATTCTGTCATTTACTCATCCTCATGTTGTTCCAAACATCTGCTACGCAACTACCACTTTGATAAAACTTCATAAAGAGATCGTAACGAATCGAGCAGTTTAGTAGTTTTGCAGCCAAATTGAGCTGGTTACGTGATGCAAATGTCAAAATATATCCGCTTACAAATCATGCACTATGATAAAAGCTGAAAACTCATCTCTTCCGTGAACACTTGATCCCCTCATAAAAAAAAACAAAAAAAAACCTTTCCTTCCCTTTTCCCTTCCTACTCTTGCTTATGGTACTGAGCAATGTATGAAACTTGTATTGTGAGCACTTCCTGTGTTATTTGCCAATTCATGAAGAATCGCTTGTTTATTTTCCTCACTTGTAAGTCGCTTTGGATAAAAAGCGTCTGCTAAATGACTAAAAAAAAGCGTTTTGAGGTCATGACTTAGTATTGTGTGCTAGGATCCACACAAAAATACTAGTTTATAAATTGATAACCTGCACCTGTAATCAAAAATCTTTATGAAAAGATTAAAAGTTGGAGTTTTACTGACACTTGTGTTCATTTGCATGCGGTGAATTTTATGTATAGGTATGTTTTGGGAGAAATTTATGTAGAGGCATTATTTTCATGTGAGTCTAAGTTGAGTCAAACTGAAGTTGTTATTCACTGACGGACTCCTAACTTTGTAGCTCTCAAATGTCATTCTCCATTTTGCAGTTTCAAATGGTGCTCAGTTTTCTTTTTTGTCCTATTTAGAGAGCTTGACTATGCATTTGCTGTTTTATGTAAAAGATCTGCATGAACATTCTTCAGAATTTCCCCTCTTGTGGTTCACGGAAAAACAACATATGACCATTTTTACACACAAATGACACCTGTTTTGTAGAATGAACCAGTTGCGTTTCACTTTTCCTGTGAAGTTCTACTGGGTACAATCAGGGTTGAGGAGTAACGAAATACAAGTAACTTAGTTACGTATTTAAAATACAACATTTGAGTCACTGTATTTCATTATAGTTACATTTTAAATGGGTGGTAATCAGATTACAGTTACATCTGAAAAGTGTTTTAGATTACCAAAGTGATTACTTTGAGTTTTAATGTCACTTAAACAGCGATTGGTGATTCTCTGACTCTGACCGTCTGAAAAAATGGAGTTTCATCTATATTTTAATACTTTTAAGAGGGATCATAAAAATTTTGTTATTTTTATTTAGTTCTGTCCTGAACAAGACAAAATGACTGAATTTATAACTGTCGACTGTCCTGTCATGACCTGATGATCCACGACTGTTTTCATGTTTTGTGAGTCATTTTATAATTCACTCGTCACTGCGACTTTTTCTCACAATTAGTTTTTTTGCATTTCACAATTTTGACTTCTTTTTCTCAGAACTGCGAGATTTAAACAATTGCAAGTTATAAAGTCAGAATTGGGAGATATAAACTTGCAATACTGAATTTTTTTTCTTGCAATTGTGAATTTAGTATGTGAGTTTATATCTCATAATTCTGACTTTATAACTCACAATTGCAACTTTATATCACACAATTCCGAGGGAAAAAGTCAGAATTGTGAGATAAAAACTTGCAATTGCCTTTTTTGTGTTTGTTTCACACTTATTAGTATTCCAAAGTATTCTAAAGTATTTAGATTAAGTTACTAAACTTGAGTAATGTAACGAAATACATTACAAATGACTTTTTAAAGCATGTATTTTGTAATCTGTAGTGAAATACGTTTTAAAAGTAACCTACCCAGCCCTGGGTACAATGACAGTGGAAGGTGCTGAAGGATCCAAAGCGGTGGAATTTGAGTTTGGAGAGCGCATGAGTCATTTGAGGTCAGTCAGGGAAACATATGATGAGGGAAAGCATTCTTCTTTCTTTGGGGATTGGAACGAAAACACACATACATTCACACAGTGAGGCGCTTCTATCAGTGCTGGAAGCAGAACAAGCCCGGACAGCCAGTGTAAATGGGAGCTGCCTCACTCTAGGTCAGATCAGGACCTGTTCTTATGTGCATGGAATTAAAACGTGTTCGAGCATCTGATGTCACTTCAGTAAAAAAAAGTAATGATATTGATACATGTGGAAGCAATTTTCTCGTAATATCCAGTGCAGCTCTGGACTGCCAAGACGGAACTACCCGTGGTGGCTTAAAACACTGTATTAATGGACTCCATCAATGATCATCTTTGCTTTTGAACTGAATGTGAATAATGGAAAATAGAAGCACTGAGACATTTTGAGGGCTAACTGGCAGTGGAAAATCACAAAACTTTATTAGAATATTTACAATTATTTCATATTTTAATGGCTCATTCCCAGGGCTGGGTAGGGGTTTTTTTTCACTACAGATTATACATGCTTTAAAAAGTCATTTGTAACGTATTTCGTTACATTACTCAAGTTTAGTCACTTAATTTAAATACTTTAGAATTCTTTGGAATACTAATAAGTGTGAAACAAACACAAAAAAGGTCTTTGCGAGTTTTTATCTCACAATTCTGACTTTTTCCCTCGGAATTGTGTGATGTAAAGTTGCAATTGTGAGTTATAAAGTCAGAATTATGAGATATAAACTCACAATATTGAGAAAAGTCAGAATTATGACATTTAACTTGCATACTAAATTCACAATTTCAAGAAAAAAATTCTCCCAATTCTGACTTCATAACTTGCAATTGTGAGTTTAAATCTCGCAATTCTGAGAAAAAGAAGTCAGAATTGTAAAATGCAAACTCAAAATTGTGAGGAAAAAACTAATTGTGAGAAAAAGTTGAGTGAATTATAAAATGACTCACAAAACATGAAAACAGTCGTGGATCATCAGGTCATGACAGGACAGTTCAGTTGACGGTTATAAATTCAGTCATTTTGTCTTGTTCAGGACAGAACTAAATAAAAATAACAACATTTTTATGATCCTCTTAAAAGTATTAAAATGTTGATGAAACTGAACTCGCTTTTTCAGACTGTCAGAGAATCACCAATCGCTGTTTAAATGACATTAAAACTCAAAGTAATCACTTTGGTAATCTAAAACACTTTTCAGATGGAACTGTGATCTGATTACCACCCATTTAATGAAATACAGTTACTCACATTTTGTATTTTAAATGCGTAACTAAGTCACCCTGTTCATTCCTGTTCCATAACAACCTTTGAACTTTTTTAAAATGTTAATGCTTGTTGCAATATTGTTGCGATATTTCTATAAAAGAGTAAAGCAGTCTTTCTGAAATCTGCTCAGATCAAGCTCAAACTTGATTATTTGTAACCTGATTATTCACACACTGGCAGGAACAGGATAGAATAAACAGCTAAAGCTTGTCATTGACAACTACAATATCTTATTTAAGCTTGTCAGCTTGAAGTTAACTGATATTTTTCTTTTTAACTTGAAAGTTTCTGAAATTTGATCAAACAATATGAAATATTTTACTGTAAGTCCATTGCTGATACTCACTGATGTTTGTGCGGTTCCTGTTTGCCAACTGAAACTGATGTCACTGCCTGCAGGATGATTTCATTAAGGAAATGCCTTTGTGTCAAAGGGATTTTACAAAACACTAAAGCCACTGTCATTCAACTTAGAGCATGTGAAATTTCTTCAGACAACCCAAACAATCAGGATGCCGTGCTCAAGGGCTTACTAACCAAACTTACTTGCGAAATAACAAATAAATATACCGTCTTGAATCTGATGTTGCACATGAAATCTTCTGTTGCACATTTTCCCATTTAGTCATTTGAACTTGAACTTTTGTACACCGCACAATTTGAAACTTGGTAAAAAAAAAAATGAAAGAAGTGAGATTGAGGAGTCAAGAAGATGTCATTTATTACCACCTAAAACTAATTCAAATATTTCCATGAAAACATGCTTTTTTTGAAACATTTTAGTTAGAGAAAGAAAAAAGTGGCGGGAAAAACACCTGAACAGTAAACGCAGACTCAAATCAAAGTAGTGAAATGATTTAAAATTTATCTATATTTTCACTTCATTGACCCTTCGCAAAGCCCCGCCCCCTTTAGTTACTGTTGCTATGCGCTCTCACGCCACACATCATGTTCTCACGATGTGAAAAATGCATCACGGAGCAAAGAGGAGAAACGGTTTTATATTTAAAATATAAAATTTTTAAAGAAGTTTAATCAATAAATAGCGTCTAGTGTGTCTTTAATGTGTCGTGATGGATCGCTGTAGCTCCTCGTGAACCGATCATCTCTAGTTCATTTATAGCATCAAATAAACATGAATGAACATCAGAAGGAATGTTGTTTCAAGCACGGAAAGACGCGAGGACACAATTTTTCAAGGTCAAGAATTTATTTATTTGCAAATCAATTCTTTAAAAATCAGACAATGTGATTTTCTGGATTATTTTTTCTCATTCTGTCTCTCATAGTTGAAGTGTACCTATGATGAAAATCACAGGCCTGTCTCATCTTTTTAAGTGGGAGAACTTGCACAATTGGTGGCTGACTAAATACTTTTTTGCCCCACTGCACTAACTCCCCTGACTGCTTTGTCGGATGAAATGGCAGATTCGGGGTTATGATTGGTCAGATCGCCTGTCAATCAAACTGCCGGCGAAGAGTCAATTTTGATAGTGGGATAAAAGAAAACTAGCTAATATGATTTTGATCCAAGTTTTATATAAATGAAAGGCATAAGAATGATATGCATAGCCCTCATGGCGTGCAAATAATGCCTTGTTTTTTTTTTTTTTTTACATTTGCATGTTTGAAGTAGTTCGATAATAGACTTCGTAAATCTAAAGAAAAGATGTTTTTGACTTAAGGGTTGAACAAATCCACAAATTAGAAACAACAATAACTATCAACTTTCAAATAAACATTTTTTTGAACCATAGATTACAGTAATCCAGTTCTGTTGATTTCATAGTTTTGAGGTATTTCAATGTTTCTTTCAAAAGAAGTTGATTGATTGTTTTGTACTTGATTCAGCTGTTTAGCAAATTACAGACTTCAACTCATTAAAAATATGTCCCGCTATATTTCCTCAATAAACAAATAAAAAAATAACCAAAAGTCTATAATACTCCCTTGTGCAAAAATCAAAAAGCATTAAAGTGAGGGATGTAAACATGCCTAGACAAAGGATACTGTTCTGTTTTTACTTTCTATATTGTTTGCTTTTTCTTTCACCAAATTTCATGTGTTTTGTTTTCAGATTTAGCCTAACTGATGTGAGCTCCGTGCCCAATGAGGAGAGACAGTCTCTAATTAGAACAGCGGAGACACATATTTAGAGCTCTGTGTGGCTTTTGGGAAAATTTTAGGTTGAAAGGACAAGGAAAGAAACAATTCTTTCCGTGGAGAGTTTGATGTTGCTCAGCACTGGCAGTTGAACACACGACCCTTCAGTGACGGACGTCTGTCGAGTACATGGCAGACCTGATGAACTATAAGGTGTTTGTGGCTTTTTTGTTGACAGTGTGATTCACACGTTTATTTAGCGCTGTTTGTTCACTATTGCAATTGCTCACACTTGCAACACTTTTTTTTTTTTTTTTTTTTACTTTTCTCACTTCCGTTTGAAAGATTTCTCAAATCATGTATTTTGTTAAGTGCCATTATTTTATGAAATGATTAAATGACCGGGCAGAGGATATAACAGGTGTAAAACCCCATTTACTTAAATATGTTTCCATTCAAAGTTATGTGGGAAAAGGGAATAATGGATAACACATTGACGAATAAAGCACTGTATAATAATAATATCATCTTGGTTTTGTAGGACTTTAGATCAGTCAGTAAAATGATTGCAGATAGATCTAACCTAACCCTAACTCTCTATTTCTGGGAGCCACTCCAGCAACATTTTTTTAAATTCAATTTTTTGTAATCTGTGGTTCCATAGTGTTCCCCAGCTAGAGGCACCACATTCAACCCAGATAAAACTCCAAATAAGAGCGAGGTCCTGCCAGCAGAGGCAGCCAAAGGAGGGGCTAGGCAAACCAAAAAACAAAACCAGTCGAAAAGACGTGTAAATCATACCCACCAATAGCCACCAGACCCAGACTGCTTATAGAGTCTCTAATAAGTGTTTATATGTCATGTTTTGGAATTGAACTTTATAAGGAAGGGGGGAGGGATGGAGGACAACATTTTCTGTAATAAAAAAATATCAATACTAACTATAACAGTAATAACTACAACCTGTTGTTTTTTCGTGGACCACAAAGGGGGAAATTTTGAAGAATCTTCACGCAGATCTTTTACATAATTCGAGCAAATGCATAGTCAATCTCTCTAAATAGGACATAACCACTAACAATAATAATAGCCATAATAATAACAACAATTATATGCAAAATGTACATATATAGAAAAGGAATTAAAATGTAGCATATATAACATTATAATACATATAAATGACAACTATCTATAATTTTTATAATTATAGAACAGTATATTTAGTCAAATTTATTTATCTATTATAGAAGTCGTTTGTTGTAACGTATACCAAATACTAAAAGACAAACACAGACACACTAGAAAGACAACAAATTTAAGGGCAGTAGAATTTAAGTTATGATAAGAAAAGTAGCACTAGCTGACAGGATATAAGCTACATACGTAATATAAAGGGACACGAAATGTTCCTTATGAGTTTCGTTTGAACACATGGTTCATGACAAAGAGGAATCAGTTCTCCTATTTAGATATTGAAAAAAGGGGGACGCAGTTTGTTTGAAAGAATCAATATTATGTGCGAGTGCAGTTAATTGCTCCAGGTCTGAGTGTTTGATTTGAGCCAGTGATTTATTGAGAGTTCTGTTCTGTCTTTACAATTAAGTATTTCTTTGCTATGGGGTTGGTTTCATGATGAACAGCCGGTAGACTAAGAGCGTTTCGGCCTTCCAGCCAAATCGAACCACCTGGCCGTGTTGACTATCGACGCCACCATCAAGATGCACGTGCGCAAGTTCACCCCGACCGAGACCAGCCTGGATAAGACCAAAGATTAATTCTACGAGCAACTGCAATGATTGCTAGATTTGATCCTTGCAGGCGATTTTTGGTACGGATAGAGATGGCTGGGAGGAGACATTGGGCAAATCTGGAGTGGGACTAACAACAGATTTCGCCCACTGTCGTTTCCGGAATAGAGTATTGCCCACCACAAGCAACCCCAAACTTACTTCTTAATCAACCACTGATTTCGATTGTCACTCAAGGTGATGTGAGGACATGATTGCAGCTCCTACCATATCTCGTCCATGCCAAATTCAAATAGAAAGGGCAAGGAAGAAAGTGAGGCTGAACTGGACTGAACTCAGCTACCCTGTGATCAGGGACCAATTCCGACTGGCCCTTACCAACAATTTTGGAGCTCTCTCAAGCTTTGATGACGTTCATGAAAAAGTAACGCAAATTGCCATGACCAGTGTGGAATGTGACGCCAATTTGGCCTCCTCCCAATGCTGAACCTGTCACAGAGACGAACTCCGTGATTCCCTCCTTTGGCCATCAGAGAGCGTCCGTGCCAGAATACTCACACTCACTTTCACACTACATTTCCCATAAGCCTTGGCGTTGATCACCTCAGTCAGCTGGAACTCATCACTATTTAAGAGATTCTGTGACCTGCACACTTTGCGTGGTCTTGTTTTCACTTTGGTGACATTTTTGAGCATTTGCCTTCCTGTTATCGACCCCCTGGACTACTGTTTACGACCCTTTTCTGCTTGTCTCTTGAACCTTCTGCCTGGACATTGTTATTGAACATTGTTTCCTGCCTGCCCTGATCACGCATCTGCCTACCCTGCATGATTCCTGTTTACGGTTTTCTGACCATTGCCTGTTTGATCATTCCTCTGTGAATGGGGTAGTCGTGGCCTAATGGCGAGGGAGTCGGGCTTGTAATCTGAAGGTTGATGGTTCGATTCCCACGCCGGCAGGAATTGAAGGTGGGGATTGTGAATGAACAGCTCTCTCTCCACCTTCAATACCATGAATAATGTGCCCTTGAGCAAAACACCTAACCCCTAATTGCTTCCTTGTAGGTCGCTTTGGATAAAAGCGTCTGCTAAATGAATAAATGTAAATGAATAAAGATTGCTTATGGATCTTACCTCGAGTGACGATTCATTACAGAACCCAACCGTGGTTCTCAGATGAGTGCCTTGACCTGGTTCAAAGGTGGAAACACGTCAAGCACTATTGGGAACTAAATCGAGAGGTTAGACGCCGGATGAAAGCTGAATGAGAAGCCTTTTGAAATGGTAGTAATAGTAACTGGTATTTTGAGAATTGTGTCTGAACCATTCTCGCCGACTAGAACACTAACACTTTAAAAAGCAAAACATCTTTGATAAATATTGCCGCTCACAGACTGTATGTTTATGTATCTAAATTAGAAAGCAGGAACGCTTCTACTGCTCTGTAATTGGGCAAATTACTCATTTTAATTTGCATCATTTTGATTTCTCACAGCCTAAAAGCACTAAAAAAGCCTCATGGTTGTGACAGATTTCAACATTTCACATTTAAATTGCGGTAATGTACAATTAAAAAGCTACTGCTAATGCACAGAGCCAGAGAGTCATTTATTTAATTGCTCGTGGGTGCTTGTTTGTTTTTATTTTTCTCCAGGGCTGCTCAGTGCAGCGGTTTACTCGCTGGTCTTTTCCCATCATAAAGGTTTCATGTAACACATCAGTCAGCACATGGCCTGGCTGCCCAGATGTGTGGCTTAAACATGGTGCTAATTAAGGCCCTTACGGCCTCTGATCTTCCACTGCTATTTACTGAAGAGAGCCGCTCTGGCCAATAACCCGTCCTCACACTCCTCTCACTCTCCTTGTGCAAGTCCAGGTCTCAAATTGAGAGTAAAATATTTAGGTTAGTCATTCCAGGAATGTCATACTTCCAGGAGGAAGACTGCATTGAGAGCTTGCAGCTGTTTGAATAGGGAAACCCTGAGGCTCCTGGACTCCTGCATTTCTTCACATGTGTGTGATCCCAAGAGCACCAGATCAGACAGGCCTTCAAAAGCCAGAGCACGTGTGAGGAGAAAGATGCTGATCCATGCATGAGCAGATGGAGGTTTGTTTGAAGGTGGTCTGTCATAAATTTTGGAGATTAGTATTTATCTAATGAGTCTAGTAGTGTTTTTGTTCACATAGTTCTTGAGCCTTAAAATCTATTCCGAATTTCCAGTTTGAAGGCACACTTCTGTCACAAAATCACTTCCAAAAGGAAGGAAGGAAGGAAGGAAAAAATCAGTCAAGATGGCAGATGATGTGAGTGAAATATTAATTATAAATATAAAGAATTCACTTAATATTGCAAAGAACAGATAAAAAATAGTTCCAGTCTACTGAATTGTCTGGAAATTAAATCACACTGAGTCAAAATTGATGTGTTGAGAGAGACAGAAAAAAAAAGATTTAGATGAGCGTAAAAGTTCATTCAGAAATGTAAAATTCAAGTAAATAAAATTAAACATTTTTTAATTCCCCTCACTCTACAACAAATACAAGATCAATACGAGATCTTGACCAAAAACTGATGCAACTCTTATTTCCATTTATTTTATCACTGTAATAATGATCCAATCATAGACTCTTAAGTATTTGCCTATTAAAATCCAAACAGCTGCATTTTTCTTTTTTTTTTTTTTTTTGGCAGGGACAAATAAAATGAACTGATCAAGACACAGGTGTAACTAATCATTAACCTAGGCAACTAACTAATAAGACTAAGCTGAAAGGAAACAAGAAACAAACACATGAACGACAAAAGAATGAAACTAAACAGAACCCTAACAGCTGCTCGTGTGGTGCAGTTTATGCAGAGAACATAAGTATTTGTATTGCAGTATGAACTGCTCTCTGTTGACAGCAGACAGATTTGGCAGCAATAGCTGAGGCAACAGTTTTTGCTCTCATGAACATACATTTTAACTGACCTTGATCTTTTCATACAGAAGTGCGTCTGAACTTGTCATGCTCTTTGACAATGGCACAATTAGTATTTTCCCAAATAAATCCGCAGTACAGGAAGCAATCTATCACTGCTCAAAAACATATTTCTTCCATTATTCTTCTATCCTGACTTCATGATGTTGCTTATACAGCAGACAGCAATGCCTGTGATAATATAGTTTAAATAACTATACCACATTCTTTTACAATATTTACAAACTTTATGACTGTAACGACTTAGATAAATCAGACATAAATATTTGTTATATTTAACTATTATTCTTAAAATCCTGTTACAACCCTAAAAGACCTCTGCATAGTTTAGCCAATATGGACTAAACTATGTCAGGCTACAAGGAAGACACAAAGCCAGTAAAAAAAACTGACTCTCCTTCATTACTTTATAGATGGACTGATCTATAAATGAACATGCATCCCAGGACAATGTGTTTATGATTATGACATTTGTGTATAGCGTCTTTTATATGGTATTTTGGTTTAATGGATATTTTATGATAAAAACTACGAACAAACTATCTCACATATATCATGTCTCCTATCAAATTAATGACTTACATGTTCAGGTATGTGACTTCCTCATTGAAAGCAGGGCATATTTGTTGTATTAATTGGAGCATAAATGGACACAAAACCCCAAGGCTCAGTTTTATCGTGCTCAAACCAAAGGCCTCAACCTGCCCCCCCTATCATGTGCTTACATAGGAGAGAGAAGGACTGAACCATGCAAGCTTGTAATCGTTCCTTCATTCAACGCAGAAGACATTGATTGCAATTTCAGCACCATCGGACCGAAGTCAGGACTTTCTACTGCAACCGTACATTCGGAGGCTCTTCCATCTCTGAGGCAGAATGCAAGTATTGTACGATATTCTAAATTGCTGCTAGTTAGTTAAAGTTGTGAACCTCCTTTGTTAACAAAGAAGTTTTGTAATGAATTCTAATTATTACTTCCAGGTTGTTGAGTTAACTCCATTTCCCACTTCCAGTTTTACCCATGTACATGTGATTTGTGTGTATGTATGTGTTCGTGATTTAGTTAATGAAGTTTGTGTATAACACATGTTTGGTTCTGACTCTCTGTCTGCGAATAAATTGTCACTTAAATGTTTTTGGATACATGTTTTTAAACACAGTGAATGCTAACAAAGAATTATTTTTCTATTAGTTAGTCTATATAGTTTTTAGAACTAATTAATAATCAATACTGAGTGTTCACAGGATGAACTGATTGATGGATTGTAATTTTGATGTAACAACATTAAGTAAATCTGATTAACTGATTCAAATATTCATAATTAATCATAATGAATAATCATAATGAGTTATGAATAATTATTAATATTTGCCCTTTGAGCTAATTTGATACATGAAAAAGGGAATGCGTCTATCAAATGTATATTTGATGGATCAAATGAACAGAATTTATTTGAAATAGAAATATTCTGTAACGTTATAAATGTCTTTACTGTCATTTTTTTTAATCAATTATTTCTGTCCTTACTGATAAAAAGTATTTTTTTTTTTTTTTAATAATTGGAATGGTAGTGTTTCAAAGTTTCCACAAAAAATATGAATTAGCACAACTGATCATTTCAACACCGATAATAATAAGAAATGTTCCTTGAGCACTAAATTCAGCTTTTCCATCACAGGAATAAATTACAGTTTAAAATATTTTCACATAGAAAACAGTTGTTTTAAATAATATTTCCTCCTGTTTTTACGGAATTTTTGATTAAATAAATGGAGCCTTGGTGAGCATGAAAGACTTTCAACAACATTAAAAAAAATTAACTATTCCAAACTTGTAGTGTTTCTGGATAATTTGTGTTAGTACAAGCAGTGTGACAATAACTGGACCATCATATAACTGCTAGTTGTTGCATGTTGGATCCTTTCCATCACAGAATTATAAAAGATCAGTCTAATGAGCTTGTGTTGTCATTCCAGCGCCAGTAATCATGGTTTGGTTATTTTTTATTTCAATTTGTGTCTTATGTTTCTAATGTTGTTGCTTAATGGCAGAGACCAGCTGTGGTGCATGTTTAAAACTCAAAAACCCATTACAATCCCCTTGAATTCCTTTTCCTCCAGCATCAGCAACAACAACAAAAGAATAAATCTGTCTGGATGCTCATCTGGGAAGCCAGTAACAAGCCCCTGTGAGTCAGAATGTCATAGTGTCTTGTAATGAGAGATCATGTTTGCCCTGGCAAAATTACTCTCCCAAATATGATGAACCTGGGAAACAGTGATAAATTACATAAAAGGTGCAATTTTAATTTATGCTAACAGCCTAACCATACACTGGCTGAACCTTCTCATGGAGTGAAATAGTACTTCCTTTTTTGAAAACTTGGACTTTCATTCATTGTGAATTTGTCGTGAATCCTTCCGCACCTTCAGGTCTTCCTGAAATAATTCTTTCCATCAGGATGCATGCTGTTCCCATTCAGTCAGTCACGTTCAACATTACACCGGACGCACGTCATGGAATCTGGCCTGGGAGCCCAATCACCTCCAAGTGGTAACAAAATGAGCCAATGAACATTGACGAATGAGATTTGCATGCCAAGTCACACCTACCCTGATATGCAGGTATAAATAGGAATGGCATTACTCACTTCATTCATAATTTTCTTTGGACCCGAGCAGTTCTATTCTATTCACTTCCAAACGAAAGCAAATTTCTAAAACAGAAAAGGCAAACAGCTATTATTATTGCTAAACAGCAGTTCAGAAAGGAACACTTTGGAATGTTACTTTGAGTTTCTTGAAACACAATTATCTTTGGTGGTGGGGTTCCTTATGGGGGTTCTTGCTCCAAAATTAATTGAACATTGAAGAGCTTTAGCAGTAACTCCCCATGGAACCATCATCTTGGGAATTACACATATGATTAAGACACTTTTGTAATGTCTTTAAAAGAGAAACAGGGGTAACGTCTAGACGTGGCAGAGGGAAGTCTATACTGTAGCTTGGCTATGAGGATGAGAGTCTCTCAGAAGTGAGGTCCATGCTGTCAACTAGGACTTGAAAAAAAGACGAGGTGATGAAGGTGCACAGTAATATGCTGATGCTTATAATGCAGAGGGAGGGTCCCGTGCAGTTTGAGCATACCTACCGAGTAATGCCACGTATATATGTCCCTGGTCTAATAGGAGAATAGAAGTGATTGGAAGGATTTGACAACTGACCACGTCCTTATTGAACTGATGCTGCTCTCGATTGATCTCAGAAAACATACATTTTAATTACTTTGTTTTGCCTTCAGATCGTCGAGGAATCTCTCTGCTGGTGTGACGGTGCATCCAGCTGTGTTGTGCAATGCATGGAAAGTGCAGGGCTTCACCCCATAGCGCTTTGGTGTTCAGAGCTGTTTCCATTAAAGAGCAAGCATGGGTGATCAGCATCTTTTTCAAGATGTGTTTTCACCCGTGTGTCTTACACTGTGGTTACATGGACATTCCATGGCATGCAAGTGTGGTGCACAAGTAAAGCAAGTGAAGCACCACTGAAGCAATTTCAGAGGCTCCATGAGGCCATCACACTGTGCTCTCGCCAGACATTCAGTCCTTAGTCAGACTTTGCCTTTCTAGGGGACGGAGTGTCCAGGCATGTTGTTGTCATGACAGAAGCCTCCACCACGGTCTAGGGTGCAGTATGCAACAGCCATGCTGCTTCAGGCTCCTCAACAAGACCTCAACAGGACCTCAACCGTTTTCGACCGATGCTGCACAGCAAGCCTGTACTGGTCCGGACAGACAATACACTGACTGTAGCTTACATAAATCATCAAGGTGCTCTATGCTCCCTTCGCAAGTCGCAACTCACCCGCCATCTCTTCCTCTGCGGTCAGCAGTGGCTCAGGTCATTGCACACCATTTATATTCCGGCTGAGCTCAATTATGCGGCAAATGTGCTCTCATGACAGCTCATTTTCCTTGAAGAATGGAGATTCCATCCCCTGGTGGTGCACCTGATCTGGAGTCGATTCGGGGACACACGGGTAGACCTGTTTGCCTCCCAGGAGTCCTCCCATTGCCAGTTGTTCTATTCCCTGACTGTTGCTGACACTGGTTGGTCAGCTGTGGGTTATGACATATTGGTGATTTGAGGGGTTAATGTTTATTTTTTTGACTTTATAATTTGATTGTGTATTTTTGTGTGTTGGGCCAAATGTCTAATTTTTGTTGGCAATGCATTTTATTATTACTCGGTATATCTAAGTTGAGTGTCATGTGACCCTGGCTGATTTATTTCACCTGGACGTGTTAGCGTCGATTGAATGAGAGTGGAGTGATGTGATTCCCCACTGGGTAATTTCATATGAGTATTGTTCACAATACGTTTTCCCTGATGGTAAACCTGTGTCTTTCCCTGGCCGTGTCTGCTCTGCCGGTAGTGGCTCCTCCCCAGCTATGTAGGACCTACCGCAGACATCTACCATATGTAGCACTGGATCCATATGTGTAACATCCACACATTTTCTCCCAGGATGATATGAGCAGGGGGAGGGTGTGGTCCCCCTAGTGTTCCCCTCCTTTGGCACTGGGCACACTTCTCCAGCGTTATGGTCATGGCTGAAAATTATGGGAATTGAGTTCCGAAGCACTCTTCCCTGGGGTAGGAAAAGCAGCTTCAACTGCCTCCAAGTAAACTCTGTCCCTTCCACCACTTATGACATGGAGGACTTTGGCTTACATTAGGTGCTTGGTAGGTTATAATATTTGTGAGAGCAGTTGTTAATAGGCATGCTGTAGCTTGCCAGCACCTGCATCTCCAACACTCAGTTCAGTGGCTATGGCACTTTCCATAGGGACCCCATAATATTAGTCTGACTTAATGTCGAACGTGACTGACTGAATCGGAATATCTAGGTTACTAATGTAGCCCTCATTCCCTGTAGGAGGGAACGAAGACAATACGTCCACCCTGTCACAGCCCTGAACCCGCTGGCCCGCACTAACATTGCACATAAAGTTCTGGGCCAGAGCACGCTTACGTCATTTAAAATGCAATTTTTGGGGGGATTGGGATTGGGATTGGATATGTCATCCGGAGGGAACAAGATGACATCCGCCATATTTCCCTCTTCTGGACACCAGAGGGTAAATGAAAGAGAGGAAGACCCAAGAACACCTGGCGTCGAACAGTGGAAGCAGAACTGAAGGCCCTGAACCACACCTGGGGTACCAGTCAGAAGCTGGCACAAAACAGACAGGAGTGGAAAACCTTTGTTGCTGCCATACATGCCACTGGGCATAAAAGGTCCTGAAGAAGACATGCTTTAAGGACTTTTCACACTGAGCGAGATTAAGCGACACGGATGTGACCTAAAGATCACATCAAAGCTCCTTTCAGAGACCGTCTCGAACAGATCCTTGTTTTGACATTATAAACCTTTGTCAATAATATATAGCTATAGATTCAAGAGGTTTCAGATCATTATACAACATTCACAATCTTGTTTTTCCATGTTACCTGATAACGCCAAAGAAGAGCTCTGAATCTATTTATACAATATGTGTGTCTGAGCTATTTCATTGACTCATCAAAATGCCTATTTCCTCTCAAGGTTTCAGTGCTGACTGCAGGATGACATAAATCTTGGATTGCATGGACTCACTGGTTGTCTGCACACATATATGTTAAGACAGAAAGTATTTGCCCATGACTCAGATACTGTTAACTCATGCAGCATAAACTGTAATCCCAGATGACAATATCACTTCATTTCCAGGTGTTCAGTTTGCAGAAGCTTTACCGAGTGTCTCGTTGATGGTCAAAGCATGACCACGCCACACATCATGTTAAACCTCTGCATGTGACTCACCAGTATCCTAATTCTCAAATTTTTGTTACAAGCCGAGACTCCACAGGTTGTCACAGAGGAGGTAGCATGCTTATTTCTGCCCTTTCTCCAACAGTAGCCACAATCAAATCCAGACTATAAACATCTGTTTGGCTGTGCGTTTACTGAATTAACACTGTGGCAAACTGATGGCACTGCGTTTTATTTATGTATCCTCCATTTTACTCTAAACTGTTTTAATACATTTTATGTACTTTAATTGTTATTTTTTATTTTTTTATGCAAGCTATTTTTAATCCGCTGTATTTTGCCTATTTTAATTCCTTTTTATGTAAAGTACTTTGAGTTCACAGTGTATGAAATGTGCTATATAAATAAACATGCCTTGCCTATTAGAACTAGAATTGTGCAATAATTCAAAGCCCTTGATGGAATCAATTTATACTGGCTTATAAGGGCTTCCTAACGAGACAGTATTAAAACACAGTACCATATAACCCAGCAGGTATTATAATAAATGAGGGCTGTTGGACTGCATATTTGCCATTCTATAACTCTTGAAGAAATATGTGACCAAAATGTAGACTTAGTGAGAGATTCTGTCTCATATTGGAATAAAAATAATGTAGCATATTAAGTGGGTTGTACAAAAGGAGGCAAAGATAGTACTTTACTACCCAGAGATCTAAGATCAGAGGCAATTCTACAGTGTAGTGTGGCATCAGATGAGAAGCTGAGGGGCTGAAGGGAACAAGCGGAAGTAGGGCTGATGAACTGGCTGTTACTGCAAGAGGAGGTGGGAGAAGGAGGCTGGGTGGGAATTCTGGAGACACAGGAGACTTCGAACTGGGCAAAACCAGCAGAAACACAGAAGAAACACTTTGAGTCGGACAGGACCAGCGGTGATCGGAGATTAAGGTAAACATCCTCTTCCAATTCATAAAACATTGCAGAAGCTGCTCACCCTCAGTAGACGGAGTGTGAGCTGGGTCTTTCTTCATACCCATTCATACATATGATGTTGCCAGCTCATGCACCTGGACAGACATTTCGTGACCCTTGGGCTCTATGGCGATGGTTGGCTCAGTCCTCTTTTCTGCCACTGGCTCGTGCATTGTGACTCGAGCTTTCCATCTGTGGTGGGCTCTAGCGTGATGTCCGTACAGTGGGATGATGGCTTTGGGTCCGGAGTATGGCTGGTGATATTCTCCGTAGATCCGTTGTTCATCAGCACCCACTCCACAAACACAGCAAAATTCTCCAGAGGACCGGCACCGGGCAGGGATGCTTTCGTTTCTTCATCCAGGCTGGTATAAAAGAAGACACTCAGAGAATAGTCAGAAAAGTTAATTACACCAGTTGTAAAAATCTGGTGTGTGTCACAGAGTCACAGACAACACAAGCCAGGCAGGATTTACCCTGTGTCCATCCCGGAGCAGAAGGCCATGCAGGAATACATCCACTGCAACAAGGCTTCGTCCGTCCATCTACTTCCCCTGCCGCGTCTAGCTTTTTCTTGGAGGCCAAGAAGGACGGGGGCTTGTGGCTGTGTATCAATTATCGCCATCTCAACACCCAGACTGTTAAGTACAGCTATCTGCTTCCTCTGGTCCTGGCGGCCCTGGAACAGCTATGAGGAGCACGCATATTCTCCAAATTGGATCTGCGGAGTGCTTACAACCGTTTCGTTTACGCCAAGGGGACGTATGGAAGACCGCCTTCATCACCCCGTCTGGACAATATGAATATCGGGTCATGCCGTATGGCTTGTCCAACTCACCCTCCTTCTTCCAAGGCTATATGAATGAGGTGTGCTGGGAGTTCCTTCAATGATTTGTTATTGTCTACATAGGTTTTCTCCTGGAACCTGGCCGAACATCGCCATCACATCCCGCAGGTCCTCGAGAAGCTCCGTAAGCACCATCTGTACCTCAAGCTGCAGAAGTGCGAGTTCCACACCACCTCTATACAGTTCCTTGGTTCATCAGATGGACCAGAGGAAGGTGGACACCATCCAGATCTGGCCTAAACCCCTCACCGACAAGGAGCTTCAACGTTTCCTCGGATTCACTAACTTCTACCGTAGGTTCATCCACAACTATAGCCTACTCAGCTCTCCGCTCACATCTCTCCTCAAATGCCGGCCCAAGTCCCAATCCTGGAATTCTACGGCCACCGAAGCTTTTCAGATACTCCAGGAGGTCTTCCAGACCACTACGATCCTGGTCCATCCTAATCCTGATCTTCTGTTCGTCGTCGAGGTGGACGCTTCCTCCACCGGGGTCAGAGCGGTTTTGTCCCAGTGGCAGGGGGAATTTCCATGACTCCATCCATGTGCCTTCAACTCCAAGAAACTGTCCACGGTAGAACAGAACTATGACATCAGCAATCGGGAGCTCCTCGCCATCAAGTTGGCCTTGGAGGAATGGAGACACTGGCTGGAGTGAGCGAGACATCCATTTGAGGTTATCACCGACCATCGTAACTTGGAGTATATCCGTGAGGCCTGCATATTTTTCATTGTACAACTCTTGATGAAATATGTGACCAAAATGTAAACTTAGAGAGAGATTCTGTCTCAGATTGGCATAAAAATAATGTAGTATATTAAGTGGGTTTTAGAGGAGCACACAACAATGGTGTAGAAAAAAGAAAGCCTTTATTAAATCAACACGGAACACACGGGAGATCATGGGGGAGAACACAACCAAACACAACCAAGTATAACTTAGATGATACTGGACACAGAACTAAGGAAAGTCAGTGGCAAAGTGACATGACGTGGGCCAAAAATGGTAACCTGTACTCGGTACCCATCCAAATTAGTGCTCACATATGAACACACACACACACACACACACACAATTCAAACCGTTAAAGCGTTTAAATACATGGGGAATGTAAGCAAAGAGAAACAGGAAAGATATCTTATTATCTTAATAATAAGGATACCTACATCATTATTTGTCTGGTATTTATCCGATTTTGTCAGATAAACACCTTCGCCAAGATTAATGTTTTTTCCCCTTCATATTTTCAATATTTAAAAGATATAAGATATATTTCTCATATTTTATTTTCATTTAATCAAACAAGCAGGGTCATAAAAAGACAAATGTCCCCTCCGGACATCACTTTTAGCCACTGCTGTATTAAGGAGAGTTGTTGGATATTAGAAGCTGAAGCTGATAGATTTATTCTTATAATAAACTAATCAGTTTAAATTAATTATTTAATCAAGTACGCCTTAGCCATTTGACGCCAGCATGGCTAATCAAATCAGCTGGTCAGACACTTGCAAGGAACTTAATGACAATTTCTACAATGATGGATGTTGAAAGTTTGTGTCAGAAATATAACCAAGACCTAAATATACTTCCATCCATCCACATGGAAAGAAAACAAACCGACAGGCCTCTTAATAGAGATTTAAGAACATTGACTCTAAAATGTGCTTTCGATTAGTGCGAGGAATCAAGAGTGACAAATAACACCAGCGCTCAAACAGCTGTCTGAAATTAGTGATGCGCTCAAACGAAACTGGGTACAATGTATCCTATAATACGCTTTCTCTCTCCTATCGCCTGAGAAAACTAATAAGGGTCTACAGGGTGTACACAACTAAAGAAAAGGCTGTTTCGGTTGACATTATGCTCCCAGTTTTTGATTGACACTTCATAACTTTCACTGGAGTTCTTCATTTGTTTTCTTTTGTCTTAAGTCTCTGTTTTTTCCTACGATGAAGTAAGAAATAATCCAGATGATGAACTCGATGATATGTAGAATGGATGTGCAACCTTTTATTTCTTTCACAGGCTGTTTAATAGACTTACAATTGAAGTCTATTATTTTGTACATTTACCCCACAGGCTTCCATTTTACTGTAATTGTCAAACACCTTTTTGCTCATTTTGCTTTCTTAACTGGTACAAGACAAAATCATATTCTGTTGTAATCTGCGTGCCACAGCTAACAGCTTAATCTGTATTTGAGTTGGAATATTGAAGCGATCATAATTAATCATAATTTATAATAAGTAATAATAAATAATATATTTTTAAAAAAGGTTATTAAAAGTTAATAAAACATTAGCATTACGAAATATTACAATTTAAAATAACTTTTCTATTTTAATATGTTTTAAAATGTAATTTATTCCTGTGATAGGATGTTGCCGCTCAATTATTAATAATGTTTTTTTTAATTAAAATGATAAATGTTGAAAACAGTTGTGCTGCTTCAAATTTTAGTTGAAACCAAGACTTTTTTTCATGATTCTTTGACAGTTCCAAAGACCAGAATTTTTTCTTTTGAAACATTATGAATGTATTCAACTGTCACTTTTAATACATCTTTACTGAATATTATATATTATTATTATTAAAAACAAAACTCACCCCAAACTTTTGCATGGTAGTGTATCACAGTTTCCATAAAAATATGAAACAACACAGCTGTATTCAACATTGATAATAATCATAATAATAATGATCATATAGGATCATGTGACACTGAAGACACTGGAGTAATGATGCTGAAAATTCAGCTTTCCCATCATTGCAGGAAACTGCATTTTTAAAATATATTAAAATGTAAAACAGTTATTGTAGATTAATAATAACATTTCACAAAACATTACTGTTTTACTGTGTTTTTGAGCATATGAAAATTATTTCAAATACATTAAACAGTTATTCCAAACTAGTATAAATGATTTATTTATTTATTTTTTTTTTACACATACAGTGGGTACGGAAAGTATTCAGACCCCCATAAATTTTTCACTCTTTGTTATTGTCACGGGTGTATGTACGGGAATGAGCACGGAGAGAGACTTCTTGAAATCAAGCAGTTTAATTGCAATCAGGATACAGACAGGATAACTCACAACACCATCAAAGTAACTTTAATGACAAACAAGGACTGGACAAACACAGAGGGTATAAATACACATGAACACACGAGGATAATAAGCGGGGCACAGGTGACAGACATAACTAATGACAAGACACAGCTGACACAAATTATCTAATAAAGTGTCAATGACAACTGAGGAAGAGCGGGAACTCAAAACAAAGAACACATGTGACAAATGACAGGACTGGAGAGCTCAAAACAACGACCACATGTTCACATGACAGGACTGGGGAACAGATAAACAGACAAACAGAGACCTGACCCTGACAATTATATTGCAGCCTTTAGCTAAAATCATTTAAGTTTATTAATGCACACACAGCACCCCATATTGACAGAAAAACACAGAATTCTTGACATTTGTGCAGATTTATTAAAAAAAGAATACATTTCTGTTTATTTCTTCTGATCATCCTTGAGATGGTTCTACACCTTCATTTGAGTCCAGCTGTGTTTGATTATACTAATTGGACTTGATTAGGAAAGCCACACACCTGTCTATATAAGACCTTACAGCTCACAGTGCATGTCAGAGCAAATGAGAATCATGAGGTCAAAGGAACTGCCTGAAGAGCTCAGAGACAGAATTGTGGCAAGGCACAGATCTGGCCAAGGTTACAAAAACATTTCTGCTGCACTTAAGGTTCCTAAAAGCACAGTGGCCTCCATAATCCTTAAATGGAAGACCTTTGGGACGACCAGAACCCTTCCTAGAGCTCTCCGTCCGGCCAAACTGAGCTATCGGGTGGAGAAGAGCTTTGGTGAGAGAGGTAAAGAAGAACCCAAAGATCACTGTGGCTGAGCTCCAGAGATGCAGTCGGGAGGTGAGAGCAACAATTGTTAATTGTAATTTTAAAGCTGCAGTCCATACGTTTTGCCTCTTTGTCACCATCTCTGTTTGAAACCTGCAAATGCAGCTATTTGAGGAACAATCATCTTTGCAAGGGTTGTGCATTGACACGGCTCCTCAGCGTGGATGAATCTAATGTTTGATCACTTCAAACTTTGTTCTCCAATTGTTAATGTTAACAACATCAGCATTGTGTGACTATGAGTTTTTAGTGGGTATTAGCTTTACCTGTAGATTTCAATTTCTGTAGCCACTCCCCAGTCTGAAGTCTTTTGCTTTTGACAAGGTGAATCTCCACTTGTCACTGATGGTTGTCATTTGGATCTTTCTGGATTACAATCTGCCATCAAAATGATACGTTGAATTATTGCAGCTGCTGTCAGAAAAGGATATAAATGATCCGTCACCTGCAGCATCCTCACATGATATATAGCCTACTAGCTGGTACTCCTTCTTTATGTAAACAGATGTGACATAATGATGAATAGATGAACGGCTGCATGCTCGAATTATCCACAGAAACCCACCGCATTTACAAGAATAACTATTACTTCGAAACAATCAATTTGCCAGCAATTGACCCTTCGCAAACAGTTTGATCGACAGTCGATCTGACCAATTATAACCCCGAATCCGCAATTTTGTCAGGAGAGTTAGTAGATTAACGTTGGTGAACTCGAACTTGAAAAATTGTGTGTCCTCACGTCTTTCCGCACTTGAAACAACATTCCTTCTGATGATCATTCATGTTTATTTGATGCTATAAATGAACTAGTATGAAGAGATGATCGGTTCACGAGGAGCTACAGCGATCTGTGACGACACATTAAAGAGCCACTATAAGCTATTTATTGTTTAAAATTCTTTAAAAAATTATAGTATTTTAAATATGAAACTGTTTCATACGTTGTCAGTGTCCTCTTTGCTCCGCGATGTATTTTTCACCTTGTGAGAACATGATGTGTGGCGTGAGAGCGCATGAATTGTCGGACATAGCAACAGGGAGCGTGTTTTGCGAAGGGTCAATTGTTCCAAATCCCTTCAGAAGCATTTAACACCAAATATTTATATTAATCTATATATATGAGCAATATTGCGTTCATACAACAGTTCAGCGACACCAGTGTGTAAATACATAAGAATAACAGTGTCTTTAAAAATCCTCTTTTGTGAGGAATTTCTTCCTTCCGCCATGGATTCAAATCTCAAGTTGATAGTTTAACAGTTGAGCCCAAGCCTCTGTTACTAATTCTAAAATGTCACTTCAGATCTAGTAATGAAGGAGCGTCGAGTCGCTTCATTGAAACTCACTGTAATATGTAGAGTATTATGAGAGCGAGAGAAATAAAGAAATAAATACAAGCTAACAGTTCAGTCAAACGTACAAAAGCAGCAACGTACAGGGTTTAATTTCAATGTAAATATAAAGTTATGAAACTTAATATAACCATTAAGCCAAATCGATTAGCTTTAGAACAAATAATAGATTAATGAGACCAAAGATTGTCCATTTGATATACCCAAAACTAAATATACCTCATGTTTAGACACGATCTACATAAGAGCCAGCGGCAAATTCCTGAAGGACTGGTCGAGATTAAGCTGTTCTCGGGGGGTACGTGAGCGCTGAACGCTCGCTAACGGCCTGGAGCTCACATCTCCGAAAGCTTCTTAACAAATTTTCAAATTTTCGCTATGTTTAATCACATATCTGAGGTCTAAACAACTTCTAAACAACCTAAAAAAAAACACTCTTAAAACTACATTCTGTTACAAAATAACAGTAGTATCTATAAAAATATGGTGGATTTGCTCGTCCACCATTACACTCTGCAAAAATGCTGACGAGGTGAAACAGTTCCCGTGGCCATATTGGTAGAATATCACATAGCTGGATAGACCTCGCAGCCAATCAGATTCAAGAACCAGAAAGAATTGTTGTATAAACATTTATATTAATCTCTATATATATCTATATTAATCTACTTTAGCCATCGCCCCTCTCTGGCATATGAACTACCCGTCTGTTTCACGTCTTGGACATCATTATGAGCCTTTGGCATTAGGAATATTCGGGAGAAGAGTCAGCAAAAGAGGCTGCAAGTTGAAGAGGCCACTGACGGTCAGTACTGCCTTTCAGCCACATGACTTCATGACGTGGGTAATACGCTCATGTAAGTCTTTGGCACGGCAGTTTGATGGGGTTGTGTCATTCCTCATTGACCTCCATGTCTGCAGCCATGCTTTGGCCTTGTTGACGTGGTTCTCTCTCTCTCACCTCAGCTTGCCAGGGCCTGCTCTACAGCTGGGCTTCAAAGGCAAGAGATAACACATCACTCCGAATCTACAGGCACGTGTTTTCACTTAAAGACTTTTGGCTGGAGGATGTCATGTGGATGAAGAACAGATATAATCCCAATTCCCTTAAGCAAAACTGATCTGTCGATAATCATTTGGCAAAAAGAAATAAAATAATGTTCTCCTTTGTTCTGTTTGTGTCTATATCGTTGACCTCATGAGAAAGGAAACTTTGTGTCACACACGTGGCCTACAATGAAGCATTTGGTTGATGGTGCCTTTTATCTGCGTATATGGAATGAAGTAGTTAACAATGAAATTACATTAGGATGAAGGCTGGAGCGAATCTTTAGCCCTAAACACTTGTTTTTTTGAGGCTGCAGATGACAAATTAACATGGATATTTTTCCAGCATTAAGAAATGTTAGTTCAACACGTGTATAAATAAGGGGAATATGGAAGCCCATCCCCGCCACTGCGGAGAAAAAAAAAATTCCGGAAGTCATAATAATGAGAAACTTTCTCGTAATAATGACTTAGCATCTTTAACTTAATCAAAAAAAGTTTTGATTTTTTTTCAGAAACTTTCTCATAATAATGACTTAGTATCTCATAATAATGACTTAGTATCTCATAATAATGACTTAGTATCTCATAATAATGACTTAGTATTTCATAATAATGACTTAGTATCTCGTAATAATGACTTAGTATCTCGTAATAATGACTTAGTATCTCATAATAATGACTTAGTATCTCGTAATAATGACTTAGTATCTCATAATAATGACTTAGTATCTCGTAATGACTTAGTATCTCGTAATAATGACAGTATCTCGTAATAATGACTTAGTATCTCATAATAATGACTTAACATCTCATAATAATGACTTAGTATCTCATAATAATGACTTAGTATCTCGTAATAATGACTTAGTATCTCGTAATAATGACTTAGTATCTCATAATAATGACTTAGTATCTCATAATAATGACTTAGTATTTCATAATAATGACTTAGTATCTCATAATAATGACTTAGTATCTCGTAATAATGACTTAGTATCTCATAATAATGACTTAGTATCTCATAATAATGACTTAGTATCTCGTAATAATGACTTAGTATCTCATAATAATGACTTAGTATCTCGTAATAATGACTTAGTATCTCGTAATAATGACTTAGTATCTCATAATAATGACTTAGTATCTCGTAATAATGACTTAGTATCTCATAATAATGACTTAGTATCTCATAATAATGACTTAGTATTTCATAATAATGACTTAATATCTCATAATAATGACTTAGTATCTCATAATAATGACTTAGTATCTCGTAATAATGACTTAGTATCTCATAATAATGACTTAGTATCTCATAATAATGACTTAGTATCTCATAATAATGACTTAGTATCTCGTAATAATGACTTAGTATCTCATAATAATGACTTAGTATCTCGTAATAATGACTTAGTATCTCGTAATAATGACTTAGTATCTCATAATAATGACTTAGTATCTCGTAATAATGACTTAGTATCTCATAATAATGACTTAGTATCTCATAATAATGACTTAGTATTTCATAATAATGACTTAATATCTCATAATAATGACTTAGTATCTCATAATAATGACTTAGTATCTCGTAATAATGACTTAGTATCTCATAATAATGACTTAGTATCTCATAATAATGACTTAGTATCTCATAATAATGACTTAGTATCTCATAATAATGACTTAGTATCTCATAATAATGACTTAGTATCTCATAATAATGACTTAATATCTCATAATAATGACTTAGTATCTCATAATAATGACTTAGTATCTCGTAATAATGACTTAGTATCTCGTAATAATGACTTAGTATCTCGTAATAATGACTTAGTATCTCATAATAATGACTTAACATCTCATAATAATGACTTAACATCTCATAATAATGACTTAGTATCTCATAATAATGACTTAGTATCTCGTAATAATGACTTAGTATCTCATAATAATGACTTAGTATCTCATAATAATGACTTAGTATCTCATAATAATGACTTAGTATTTCATAATAATGACTTAATATCTCATAATAATGACTTAATATCTCATAATAATGACTTAGTATCTCATAATAATGACTTAGTATTTCATAATAATGACTTAGTATCTCATAATAATGACTTAGTATCTCGTAATAATGACTTAGTATCTCGTAATAATGACTTAGTATCTCATAATAATGACTTAGTATCTCATAATAATGATTTAGTATCTCATAATAATGACTTAGTATCTCATAATAATGACTTAGTATCTCATAATAATGACTTAGTATCTCATAATAATGACTTAGTATCTCATAATAATGACTTAGTATCTCGTAATGACTTAGTATCTCATAATAATGACTAAGTATCTCGTAATAATGACTTAGTATCTCGTAATAATGACTTAGTATCTCGTAATAATGACTTAGTATCTCGTAATAATGACTTAGTATCTCGTAATGACTTAGTATCTCATAATAATGACTAAGTATCTCGTAATAATGACTTAGTATCTCATAATAATGACTTAGTATCTCATAATAATGACTAAGTATCTCGTAATAATGACTTAGTATCTCGTAATAATGACTTAGTATCTCATAATAATGACTTAGTATCTCGTAATAATGACTTAGTATCTCATAATAATGACTTAACATCTCATAATAATGACTTAGTATCTCATAATAATGACTAAGTATCTCGTAATAATGACTTAGTATCTCATAATAATGACTTAGTATCTCATAATAATGACTTAGTATCTCGTAATAATGACTTAGTATCTCATAATAATGACTTAGTATCTCGTAATAATGACTTAGTATCTCATAGTAATGACTTAGTATCTCATAATAATGACTTAGTATCTCAAAATAATGACTTAGTATCTCGTAATAATGACTTAGCATCTTTAACTTAATAAAAAAATGTTTTTTTTTTAACTTTCTCATAATAATGACTTAACATCTCATAATAATGACTTAGTATCTTTAACTTAATCAAAAAAACAATCTTTAACTTTATTAAGTTAAAGATACTAAGTCATTATGAGATACTAGGTTCTTAAAATATTGATCAATTCTTCTGAGCGTGAATACAATGCAGCTGTAAATTTTCTGCAAGGGTAATGAGGAGGTTACCTTGGCCATATACAGCTGACATGAAGCTTGCAGAAATGCAGCCAAGGCTTCTGGGATATATCAACCCTGATCGCAGCGAGGGCACCTGCACCTCAAAATGGCCATGAGCATCTGACGGCAGAATGTTTTCCCATTATGAGATCGGATTTTTGTTCACGACGTAGTTGTCAGGACGTGTTCAAGGCTGGGACAAAGTGACACAATGCAAGGTACATCCAGTAATCTGCACAGGATGAAGCTTCAGGAAACGTGTCCTGCAGAAAAAGACAGAACGTCATGTCATAAAAGCTTTCTCCTTCCTCTCGCTGATCCCACAACACACCTCAGCACTCCAAGGCCACATCCATGAGAGACAAGCACAATTAGTCTAGATGTGGAAGGTCGATGTAAGCTTCAACTCAACAGGTCAACCTTCATCAATCATGTGAACACTTATTACATGCACACTGTAAAACTCTTCATTTTCGTTTAGTTTTCTTACACCTAAAAGACATATTTATTTCTTATTAGTAATAGAGAAGCTCTGATGTAGACTGTGCATGGCCTCCTCGATCACTGCTTGAGATTATATATATTGCATCTGCTCAGTTGCACATGCCCAAGAGTCTAAGGGGAACGTACATGTCATCAATAAACTGCTCTGAATTAATACCGTTTGAAACTGATATCCTCTGAAGGTCAAAATGGTGTGTGGGTTTATTGCACGGCGTATTCTCTAGACATCTGAAATATGCATGTTTTCATTATCTAATCAATGTGTTGGCTCCCACATTTTCATAATCATTATTCAACTATTTATGTTGGGTTTTTTTGCCTACGCTGTATATAATCAGTTTAAGACATACTACCTCAAACTGGTTAGTTTAAAAAAGTGAAATAATACTTCATATATGTTCAGATACTTAGAATATATGTTGGGCATCACAGGGACCAGTAGGCGAAGGGCCATGAAGTTGGCCACCAAGGCAGCAGAAGTTGTGTCAAAGTGGCTGTGGAACAGGAACACCCTGAGACCCCAGGTAACATCACTGATGATGGGTTCAGGTGCATCAGAAGCTTATGTATGTTTCAAGCAAAGGAGATTAAAGATTATAAATGCGACCTATGAAATAACTGCTACCAACTATCTGAAAAGCCCATAGTAGTATTAAAAAGGCATACAATAATACAAAAATCACTGGAATTTATATAATCAAAAAAGGGGGGAGGATGCAGCGATTCTAGGCACAAAAAAGTGTGAACAACATATTACAAAGGAGCAGATGTGAGTGTGAAATTTATTGGTTCAAAGGAATGTTGTCTCAGAGAACCACTTCAGCATGTCTGAACCGTTGGGTTTCCCTTCATCTGTGGGAACAAATCGTGTCTGATATTTTCAAGCGGCTGAATAAAATGCATAAAAAGTCTGTATAAACTGAAATACAAATAGAGGTGTGTGTGCATAAGAATGATCACGTCTCGTTTTTTTTTTTTTACAAGATTTTGGAGAAGATTCTGCTGTTATAGCTTCTAGTTTAATATCTTATCGGAGGGACATCGGTGTTATCCGCCTCGGCCCTCTGATTGCATGGCCAATCAGATAAGCATCTTCTCACATGACATCTAAACACAGTGAGTAATCCACTGTGTTTTTGCAAAACTGGTGATGTGACAAAAGAACATTTTTGTGACATGTTATATTGGCCATTTTTCTGGGGACGTGTGTTTTAAACGGGGTTATTATAGATAAAACTAAAAACATTAAATAAAACATTCACCCCCGCTTTCACAGACAAGGCTTAAGATAGTCTCAGACTAAGACGCATGTTTCAGCTGTCTTAACTGAAAGCAACTTGTACTGGCGTATCTTAAAATAAGTCACTGCCATTGTTTTGTCTCAAAATGCACAACAATGTTTTATTCTAGTGTAAGTTTATAAAATATACTTAAATATCCCAATTGAACTAATACCTAATCCTAGTTTAGGCTAAACCCTGTCTGTGAAACCAGGCCATAATGTACTAAAATATTATTTAATTCAGTAATTGTATCTGTAAATATTATTTAAAGGACCTTAAAGTAAAAATGAACACTTGCATTTGTATTAACCATTGTTTAAAAAGATCAACGATGTAACAAATGTATCGCCAGTTTTTATTTAACGCATTAAAACTGAAGTTGATAGAACATTTTTATTTCAGCTAATTGCCAAAGGAAAATTTCTCCTAATTTAATTTAGCTTCATGTACTAAAATAACTAAAACTGAAACAATACTATTAATACAATTGTATTCATAATTAAAATGAATAATATTATAGCCATATTTTTCTAAAAATAATGATAAAAAGACAAAATTACTAAAACTGCAACTAAAATGAAAATGGAAAATACAAAACTAAATTTAATTTTTTTTTTTTTTTTTTTAAAATAATAATAGTACAAGCATTTCAGTGATACTAAAATAACCAAAATGACCATATAAGGAGAAAATTTCAGCAATTAATTCAGGCTGAACTGCATTCAGCCGTCTTTCAGACTTTCTTTACAATGGCAATTATAATGTCACATTTGAAATGCAGACAAAAACGGCAAAAAGTAATAATATTTAAATAAAAAATGAAATTAAACTTAGAGATGAACAGGGTTGGGGAGTAACGAAATACAAGTAACTTTGTTACGTATTTAAAATACAAAATTTGAGTAACTGTATTTCATTAAATGGGTGGTAATCAGATTACAGTTCCATCTGAAAAGTGTTTTAGATTACCAAAGTGATTACTTTGAGTTTTAATGTCATTTAAACAGCAATTGGTGATTCTCTGACTCTGACCGTCTGAAAAAGCAGAGTTCAGTTTCATGTTTTCGACTGTTTTCATGTTTTGTGAGTCATTTTATAATTCACTCAACTTTTTCTCACAATTTGTTTTTTCCCTCACAATTGTGAGTTTGCATTTCACAATTCTGACTTCTTTTTCTCAGAATTGCGAGATTTAAACTCACAATTGCAAGTTATGAAGTCAGAATTGGGAGATAAAAACTTACAATACTAACTTTTTTCTTGCAATTGTGAATTTAGTATGTGAGTTTATATCCCATAATTCTGACTTTATAACTCACAATTGCAACTTTATATCACACAATTGTGAGGGAAAAAGTCATAACTGTGAGATAAAAACTTGCAATTACCTTTTTGTGTTTGTTTCACACTTATTAGTATTCCAAAGTATTCTAAAGTATTTAGATGAAGTTACTAAACTCGAGTAATGTAACGAAATACGTTACAAATGACTTTTTAAAGCATGTATTTTGTAATCTGTAGTGAAATACATTTTAAAAGTAACCCACCCAGCCCTGGTGATGAACTTAATTAGAATTTACACAAAAAAACTAAGCAAAACAAAACAACAGCAGCAACAACCAAACATTTAAAACTACATTGGTTTAAAAGTTCCCAAAACAGCCTGAAACCTTCACAACAGACCAATCTAACAATTTTTTCCAGACAGCCACCTTAGACTGGTTTAAACAAGTTTTTTTTTCGGCAAGGCCAGCATTGATCAACACTAAACCACTAGCACAGACACGTCATTTACCTCCTTGCCTAATAGTACCACATCCTGCCTTCATCAGCCATGAGATTTCAAATATAGAAGCAGCAATTACAGAATTCAAGGATATGAGACGGTTTTGTAAAGATGCAGATGAAACAGACTGGCTTCTGTGTTCATAATGGGGGAAAAAATCAATCCGCAGTTCAAGGATTTGCTTCACTTCTTTGATGTCTCACCACTCAAGAGTTTATCTTGAGTATTTAATGTAGCTGACGAATTTATTTTCCATCTTAACACTGACACCAGTCAAAACTTCAAATTTCTTGCCGACTATTTCTAGAAAAAAAAAACACTATGCAACATGCATGTGGACAAAACCTAAATTTAAAAAACAAAACAAAAAACTTAATACTTTTATTAATGAAAAATACCATCTTTACTGCATCCATAAGTTTCAAAACGCAAACAAATATTTATTAAAACTGTGTAACAGCACAGGAGCACAACATCATTATATTATTTAGAAGAATTGTTTAAAAAAATTGTTTTTTAAAAAATACAGCCGTGTGAAAAAGAAAAACACACATTGCCGCTTGGATTTTAATTTCTAAATCAAGTAAAACTCAACAAATCTAATTGAATTTATTTAGCAAATTTGGGAGACTTTTCTGTCTATTTTTCTAAGTTTTATATGTCAATTCATTTCAGATCTTGAGTCTGTGTAGCCTTTTTGCCATGCACAAATATTGAAAATGGGGTGATGTTTTAAACAATATTGCAAATTTTACCCCCACCCTCAACCCACCCCTCACACACCACTCATTCCAATCATGCCAAAATAGCCTCAGACTCTCCATGCGTACAAAGGTTTTCAGCATTGACAAAAAATTGCTCAAATGAGGAAAACTAACAGTAGCCCAGAGGAAAAGCAATTGCAAATAGCTAATGCCGGAATTCTAAAAAAGCACACTAGACAGGTTCTTAGGATGTGTCTTGGATTTGTTTTATGCCCTCAATAGAATTAAAAAGGTCTAACAGCATCATTACATAATATAGAATTAGATCCGCTTAGTGAACTGAAAACACTATTCTTTCCTGGAAGCTCCTCAAGCTTGGAAAGCACATCTAGTGCCACTTCATCCACTGACAGAGAAATAAATATACTGGAAGAGCAATGAGCGAAAACCTGGGAATCGGATAAACTGAAGCAATATGCACTCAGTAAACTCAATAAACTGTCGTTATCTATTGTCTACATCTAGTCGGCATGTGTTTGTTGCTAATCTGACTTCATAAGGGTTAAAGTTGGACACTGAGGCCGCTGAATCATACATGGCAACACAACATTTGGATGTCTCTGGCTGCTTGTGAAAAGGACTAGTGTTTGTTCTTTTCTCAGCTCAGGAATAAGTTAAAGGAATGAGACTGTTGTTTATATGACACCAGTCTTTTGTGTCTTTTTCTTTCATTACATCAACAGTGAAGCATCCTGTTCAAACGGCCAACATTGTATTTTAGGTGCTATGTGAAGGATAGTGGTGTTTCTCACCAGCAGGCAGATGAAAAGAAATAAAAAGAAAATTCTGTTGTCTGTATCTGCTATTTAATCAACAAATATATTATTATTATTATTATTACTTATTAATCAGCCTATGTTCTCTTAATTGGATGTTGAAATGTGGGTGTGGCACTCAAAAGTGGCAGACGAATGTGAGTTTGCAGGACAGGTTGAACTAGACTAAATTATTGGAGAACTCCTGCATACAGTACATCACCAGAGGGAAGTCTCATCGACTCTTACTGAAGTTACATTGTTGCGCCAGTGACTGTTTTTATGAGCGAGTCATTGACTCATTCATTCAACCGATTTGTTCAAGAACACTGATTCATTTTGGAATGAAACAAGGGACTTTATGAGTGAGTCACTGAATCATTCACTCAACTGATTTGTTCAAAAGAGCTTATTTTTTTAGGAATGAAACAAGTGATTTTATGAGTGAGTCACTGAATCAATCACATAACAGTTTGTTCCAATACACTGATTCATTTAAGTGACTTTGGGTGTATTCGACTTGCAGTGGTGCTGTGCTGATGGATTGGTGTATGACATCAGAGTATCACGAGAGGGATTAGAGAGCAAACGGCTCCGTATACTTTGGAAATGCTCTTGTGGTACTTTGATGTCATACACCAATTGATTTGTGCAGCGCCACTTCAATTTGAGCACACCATTTATGAGTGAGTCAGTGAATCATTCTGTCATCTGATTTGTTCAAAAACCGTGGTTCATTTAGGAATGAAACAAGGGACTTTATGAGTGAGTCAGTGAATCATTCACTCAACTGATTTGTTCAAAAGAACTTATTGTTTTAGGAATGAAACAAGTGATTTTATGAGTGAGTCACTGAATCAATCACATAACAGTTTGTTCCAATACACTGATTCATTTAAGTGACTTTGGGTGTATTCGACTTGCAGTGGTGCTGTGCTGATGGATTGGTGTATGACATCAGAGTATCACGAGAGGGATTAGAGAGCAAACGGCTCCGTATACTTTGGAAATGCTCTTGTGGTACTTTGATGTCATACACCAATTGATTTGCGCAGCGCCACTTCAATTTGAGCACACCATTTATGAGTGAGTCAGTGAATCATTCTGTCATCTGATTTGTTCAAAAACCGTGGTTCATTTAGGAATGAAACAAGGGACTTTATGAGTGAGTCAGTGAATCATTCACTCAACTGATTTGTTCAAAAGAACTTATTGTTTTAGGAATGAAACAAGTGACTTTATGATTAAGTCAGTTTACATTTATTTGTATAGCGCTTAGTGTTTCACAATGCATTTTGTTTCATAGCAGCTTTACAGAAATTCATCTATCTGCATTACAATTTAGATGCCAGAAATGCTGCAGTTTCAGAGGAAATGAGGAGAGCAGGTGGAGTTATTGATTCATTCAGCATCTACATTGTTGAATGGGTAATTGATATGCTTGTGTATGCTGTGGAAAGTGTTTATGGAACCAATGTTTCAAAAGAGACATTCTCTCTTGCAATTTGGATCAGGCTGGCACATGTATGTCGTAAACGAACAATTTGTAGAGATTTGTCAGAAGCAGCAGCCATGATGATTAAGATTTGTACCGAAGCATCTGATGGCCGAACCAGCTAGAATTCGCAAATGTAAAAATAGAGAGAGCCCAGAGTGATCTGCGTTCATGACGAACATTTTAGTGAACCTGTAGCTGAAAGCAAACCATTCTCAGACCACCAGCTGAGATGCAATCAGTTCTCTTTTGGAAGGGTCTGAGATCTTGTGCTCAACATACGAGCCAAAAATCCAGTGAACCATGCTTAGGCTCCTGAAAATGAGACAAACAAGAATCAGGGGTAGCGGATCCTGGAGGCAGAGGATCTTGATATTGACTTGACAACGGAAGAGTATTCTGCGGAACACTCTTTGTTGGAAATACAGTGCTGCTGGAGCTTGCTCATCGGGTTCAAATGCTGGAATAATTGTCGCTGGGATGACTCAGTGACTGCTTCTTATATATACTGGTAATGATGATTGACAGGACTGAATGTTTAGGCTCCTCGTGAACCTATGTTTGAAACTACATTTCATTAAGAACCAAATAAGTGAATTTAAGAGTGAGTCACTGAATCATTCGCTCAACTTATTTGTTCAAAGACACAGATTAATTTAGCAAAAACACTGATTCATTTAAGAATAAATCAAGTTATATTATAAGTGATTCAGTTAATCATTAGGTGTGTTCAACTTGAAGTGGCACTGTGCACACCGATCAGTGTATGACATCAAATTACCACTAAAGCATACGAGCAGTCTGCTCTCAAATCGCTCTCGCGGGACTTTGATGTCATACACTGATCGGTCCGCGCAGTGACACTTGAAGTCAAACACTAAACTGATTTGTTCAAAAACAATGATTCATTCAGGAAAGAAACTAGTGATTCATGAGCGAGTCACTGAATCATTCACCCAACTGATTTGTTCAAAAAAGCAGATTCGTTCAGGAAAGAAACATCACTGCTGAGACGCACAACAGTTCGGCTGTGGCTTTGTTCAGAACTACTGTCTCTACTACTACAGAAAACAAAGAAAGTTATTGACGTGCCCCAACCTAAGCCATCATTTCTAAAAGGACATTCACATATTTTGATTATTAATTTGTCCGATTTGCATACGACACACAATGTCTTCCTGTTTTCAATGGACAATGAACTGGCATCTTTGTTTACTAGTCCAGTGGACTGTGGTTAATATGGTTTGTCCATAAATCAGCCATTGGCTGTGTTCAAATGCATTTTCACTTGATACGGATCATAGCACCTGCAGTGAGTGCTGGATCCGTGTACATGATCATCTTTATCTAAAATATAAAAGAGGTGAGAAAAATATAGATGCAGTTTTCATGAGCCATCTATTCAGCCCAGGCTGTTACTATGGTGCTAAAAGGATCATTATCAAGTAAGGGCTATTAATGTGTGCGTTACATTTACATGGGCTACTTTTCTCCTCGTGCTTATCTCTAATGAAGCTTACCCAGCAAGGTATGCCATGTCTCTATAGTAACCTCCGGCAGCCTTTTCATGATAAAATCCCAGTGATAGTTTTGTTTTCCTCTTTTTATCAAAGGTCCGCGTGTGTCACTAAGAAGCAGAGGATTGATACAACAGTTGACGTCAAAGCTTTGCCTCCGAGTGAAGTTTGTTTATCGCAGTGTGAAATGCCCGTGAGAGTAGTGTGTGTGAAGCTCAGGGAATGTTTTGTCTGTTTTGAGATGACCTCAAGATTATATGAGACAGTCGCGGCAGGGCTCTGGTATCAGAAACGCCGGGAAACATTAGTATGAATGCACAGAATTCTTTCAATACTTGGACACATAAATGGCTTTAGTTGCTGATCTGAATTCACGAATGACATTCTGAAATATCTCACATGCAACTTTTATCACATTGTACAATTACATGAAAGGCTTAAAGACATCCGTAGTCCAAAAATGAAATTGTAAAAGAATATTTTACACGTGTATTTAATGTGTAAGTAAAACTTTTTATTTGATGATTACATTGCATTTGAGTCATTAAATCAAAATGTTTGCTGAAAATTGTGTAAAAGTTTACAAAAACACGAAAATGAAGGTTTCTGACAACTTGGTGCATGTTTTAGACTATATGTTTAAAGACAGATATCTTGGGAAAACAAAAAGTTCATTAAAGAGGGAATGGGTGAGCTGATGGAAGCTTTGTGAAATGTGCTTCCAAATGTAAAAGCATTAGTTATAACTTTCCTTGCACTTAAATATAATGGGGAAAAATATGTACTGTGGAAATCTCAGAATATGCAACATATTGGATATAAAAAACATACTTGGGGATATTCTGGATTACGACTATGAGTCCATGTGTCACTTCTATAAATAGATAAGTGAAAGTGCAGCTGCAAAATCACATTCATAAACACACTCAGCGGCATCCCTAAGTTTGTTTAACAAGAACAGCCAACAGCTACATTTTTCTCCAAAACAAATGCCAAATAAATCCATATATGGCCTTTGTAAAACCTCCTTCATTTAACACAAACTACCCCAGCAAACCATAAGCTTCCTAAAAGAACTACTCAGTAATACAACTTCTAATGTTAAAACAAACATATTAAAAAAAGGAGATACTGAAAATCAAATCAACATTATGTTATTAGGACTAACTTATGTAACAAGACATACACAAAATTAAGGGACAAGGCCTGGTTGATTTGCATTAGTAGTGTGTTGTCGCTATGTGCACTATCTAAATCTCCTTTATTTGAGGTGAACAGGTTAAAATGTATTCCTCAGCAGTACAATCACAACCTTGTGTAGCTTTTTCTTTTCTTTTTTCTAGCAGCTGCTTTCTGGCCATCTTCACAAAACATCTTAAGGCTAAAAGTAGCTCCTAACTTGCTGATTTAGGAGAAACTCTTAAAAATAATGGGCATGTCAGTCCTATTTTTTTTGCTCTAAGAGTATCACACAAGCT